>PNEQ01114443.1:0-41256 GCA_003012365.1 Medauroidea extradentata
AAAAAACATAGATTGAAGCATTTTTTTCGCATGTATTCAAATATCATATTCAATTTTTCAAATGTTACAATCAATGATACATCCTTTAACTCTTCCAGGAAAAAAACTGAAATTTTTATGTCCGCAGGTTTACTCACAAAGTTACTAGTCATAAGACACCGCATTCGCCTACTTCTCTCCTGCTGCATAGCGCCCTTAACTTGCTGAAAGATAGAAACTAGCTGAAAATAAAAGTTAACCAGGGCATTTTCAAATGCTGATTTTATCCCGAACTGCCTATGATAGTATTTTCTAGGTACTGTAGTTTGACTGGAGGGGTGTACTTGGTATCTGCGTGTATTCATCTGCTATCTGAAACTACTTTTCTAAAGATCCGAATGTAACAAAATTTGTATTTCAATTTTATCTATATCTCATCCTTAACATAGCATAATGACAAATTAACATTGAGTGTTATAGATAGTTAATTCTTAAACATATTCAAAATAATTCTGTAAAAATATGCAAATAATTCTCAATAGCTTACGTTATTTTGTTAATGATAATCAATGTATATACAAAATATTTTAGAAGCGTTTGTTGTATTACATGCAAAATATTTTGAATAAGTTGTTGAAATACTGATGTGTGCAACATTTAATTTTTCGGAACTACTTTTGTCAGTGATTCTGTACTTTGTATACAGGTAAAATTAACTGGGCATGTCAAAACTGCACAGTTAATTATAAAATGTAAGTTGTATATACTGATAACGTTATTGGTATCTATGAGTGTGATCACAATCTGCGTAGTTCAATCATGATATGGTAATGAGATGAAAGTGTCTAGGCAGATTCTTTCTTCAGCAGGTTATAAGTGCATTTACCCACTTTGTGGCCGACAGTTACAACTTTTTCCTTCTACTTAAGTGGTTATTGACCTCTGTTATAATAGTTGAAGTTGCACATTTGTAATGAAAATGAATACGAGCAGCAACTTTGGGACAAGAAGAATTGTACTTGTGTGTGAACACATTTTCACACGCTCATTTCATGAGTTCTGTTATTTGCTTTGCAGGGAAAGGAATGTTATTTGAACTGTGCACAGGTTTTTTGACTAACACACTTGTGCATGTTGCAGTCTCAGAACTCAAGTCATCATTTGTCTCGAGTCCAAAGATGCTGTGTTTTGGGTCTCACCACTTCCTCCTCTTCCAGCTACAGCACACTTCAGCGGTACTTGACCGCTGTTATTTTCTCACATGGTACTGCCACAGGTCTATCACCACTACAGAGTAACCCTGCTCCCCAAGAGGTGGGTCAACATGGTTAATCTCACTTGTGATGCCTAACCCGTGAAACTGGAATGATTGGAAATCACTAGATGGCACAAGGAAATGGAAGTGATCTTCTCAAGTTATTCTTGGAATAAAGTGCTATCGACGCTGCAGAAGTGTGATGTCAAGTTGCCTCGTAGTGTCTCGTGAACTGAAAAAGTGAGCAGGGACCAAAGCATTAGTTCTTGGTGTGATGCCCAGTGGGTTTATAGACGTATGTTGAAAGAAGTCTGGTGCAAATAGTCTCGTCAGAATTTAAAAGTGTGTTAGTAATTTGAAACAGTTACACAGCTGCCAGTGCGTGTGTTCCAAGACTTTCTTTTTGATGCAGTGTGGAATGAATTTCAAGCATCAAGTGTGATTAGTGCAGTTTAAAATTTTTCTTATTTGATATTGTTAAAAGTAATGTTAATGTGCTTTTAATTTATTTCACTACATTGTGTAAAGTGACATCAAGAAATTGTTCCAGTTTTTATCATGTATGTTAAGTACATGTGGCTTTTTGTAGTTATATTAAGAGAATTAGTGTAAAATTTCCTTTGTATCTTTTTCTCCCCTGTTCTTTAAGACCTATTATATTGTAGTTCATATTGTTTCAAGGATGCCAGTACATTTTCAGTGCACATAGTCAACTGAAAAAATAAAGATCTTTCGACTGTAGTATAATGAAACAAAAACTTACATATTTTTTAAACATGTATTACATACTGTTCGAAAATATTTATAATCTTAGATATTCTTCTGAAGCATAGCAGAGTAAATGAGGAAAGTCTACTGTAAAATGGAATATTCAAAGTTTCCAATTGTTTTACTGAACACACTTTTGCAGCCAGTGTAAAAAGTTATTGTGATGATCATTTCTGAGAAGTATTTCATTAAGCACATTTGGTCTCACAGTCATTGCCTGTGACCCTCATTTAGTACATCTTCATTGAAAATAGTTAAGTCTAATAATTTTACTTATCCTTACTAAGCAAGTGCAAGTTTAGAAGTGGATAAATTCAATGCCCATTTGATACCCTGTTAAAACATGCTTGGAATAACCATTGTAATTTGTGTTGAATTCCTCAATGCAGAAATTATGTTGGTTTTTCAGCAACTGTTTGTTAGTAAATGTGTCAAAATGGTGGGGTTATTACAGTAGGTCTGCACATTTTATTACATGTGAAGGAAGTACTGTCATTGCATTTGGGCACGTTTAGTATATAGAAAAAGCTTTGAAGTAGTGGAGGTTGCGGTCATTCCCTTTCTTATTAAATGCAGTACTTTATTTATATATATATAAACTATAGTGTTAACTGGAACAAATTTTCTCGATTTTAATAATTAGATGTACTTGAAAAAAGTTAGGAAACTAGTACTGTATTTTGGTTACCCCTAAACATAGTTGGTTGCTAAGTCTTGTTCAAATACGCAAACACGTGTTTTCATAATTTCATTATAAATACCTGTTTATAGTGTTTGTAGTCAGTAGATTGTGTTTATTTTCAGAGAGTAAGAATTCTGTTACGTTCACTGCTTTTGTTTTCATTTCCTTGTGTGCTATAATACTCTCTTGTAAAAAAATGTACGCCTGTGTTTGTAACTCTTGTTATGTATAATGTATTGCAGTTAAATTATACAGCTGCATTCAGTTTACATATGTTTTTAACATATTTGTTTTTGGTTACATTTAAATTTCAGTTTTAGTAATATAAATTTTGAAATATTGAATGCTTTTAATATTATTAAAATTTTTCGTTTTTAAAGTTTTATTTGGTGTACTTAATAAAATCCGTCTGTAAGTTACATATGTGTAAAAGAGCTCACAAGATCAGTATACTTAAAAACTCTATAATAACTGTATTAGTAAACACAGCTTGTACAGAAGAGAAAAATTACTGTGTTGTAATAAAAATGCTTTGTACATTCAGTAGTAGTCTTGATTTAATTGGTTTTGCAGTTAGATTATTTCAAAAATTCTTGTAGTATGTTATGCAGAACTGTGATTGCAATACTTCTGCATTAAGAAGTGCAGTTTGTATGATGGGTACTACATTAAGTAGTGCAGTTTGTATGATGGGTAATGTGTGTAAAATCCTCAAGACACAGAATGAAGAAAATATTTTTTAAAAGGAAAAAAATGGTTCATATACAACACTACACAATGAAACAGCTGCTACAGGTTGTCTGCAGAAAAAAATTTCATCATGTGTATCGTGTCGTCCATTGGCAAATTTTATGTACAGCTACATAAGATTCAAAGGTTTTTTTCTCTCTTAGCAGTGGTGCCCTTCAGTATACATCTTAAAATATGTGTATCCTAGGTTCGCGACTTTCTTGTCCTAGCATTCTGTGTGGAATATTATACCTTCTATGGATTGGTCAACATTACAGCTGGGCCAGTGCCATCATAACATGTAAGTTGGTTGATTTTAATTATCATTGGGGACCATTTACCTCAATCCGCCAAATTCTGTCCATTTGTGCCTGTTAGTATGCTTTTTGCTGTGTTCACTGATAATTTTAACAATTTCTGAAAATAGTAGTGTAGTATTTAATAAATTTAAAAATGTGGCTTAGTAAACATAGGCTTATAATAATACAAGAGTTGGATGAAGAAGAAAAAAGTGTAGTTAACTTACTGCAGTCTTTAGTTGGCCTGTAACAGAAAAAAAAAATACAAGAACAATTACAATGCAGAGTATAGATACTTAGAGCATGAAAGTCAACAAATGTAAAGGTAACTTTGGAAAAGTTAGTGTGTACTAGAAAGTTAGGAAATTTGATACAATATTATAAAGGTACTATTGCCTTTAATTAATGTAGCTAAAGAGTGACATTGGGATTGACACTCAAGAAAATGCAGAAATAAACATTTTTAACAGATGCTGGTTGTGTCCATATAATTTTGCATTTTAATTTACATAAAAAAGAAAACTATGATTCCCGTTAAATAGTTGACCAACTGGGATACTGTCATTAGGTATTGTAATTTATCACGATAGTGTAAATTTTACATGAAAATTGAAAAGCGCCCTTGCGAAGTACCTCAAAATTTCTATTAAATTGCGACAATTGTTCCGTAAAAACGTAGGACACATTCTCTGGTTAGTCAACATACTCAATAACTTTGTATTTGATTAACTGTAGTAATATACTTTTAAGTGATATTAAACTAGGTTTTCAAATTGTGCTTCAGCTTAGCATAACTTGTGGTGAATCTGTTTAAAAAAAATTTAACAAGTGAATCATCAACATTCTTATAAATATTAAAAAATAAAGCACATACAATATTATAGCTGTTTTTACCATGTTTATATATTGCAAACCTCAGACATGTTTTATTTTCAAACAAATAAATCCTGTCCCAAACAGCGACGGAATAAAGGGGCGGGCGAAACTGGAGCTCCATGAGAAAGCCTGCTGACCAACTGCATCAACTGGCACAATTCCCACGTGCAAAAATCCGGGGACTGGCCCTGTCGGGAATAGAACCCTGATTTCCTTGGTGTGAGGCGAATTGTCTGACCATTCGGCCACCGCTGCCTCTGCACTATGCTTAGTCTTCAGTCGCATAACACAACCATTTATAGCACCAGCTGTTTTAATTCATCGTAGAGTCAGTCCTAATTAATTATATAAAGCCAAGAACAAAATAATTTAAATGAAAAGTATAAAAATTGATTTTGCAACTAATCACAGTGGAAGTGTTTAGGGAGTTTCATATTGAATGTGTTGGAGCAAGCAATTCTAATAGAATTTTGACATGGCATACAATCCAGGTTGCCTCCTGTGCTTTTTTCCTTCTTTCTTTCTTTCAAGTGGAAAGGTGCTCAAGTTCATTTGAGTTTTGTGTTTATAATACCATAGTTAGAGATAATATGTCGCGAAAATTGTTTGTGTCGACATACCCTTGAAAACACTAGTTCCTTATGACGTGTATTATTGAGTGCTATACGTCTAACAGCAACGTAGCTGTCTGAATACCAATAATAGGCATCAAATATTACAATAAGGGGATTCTTACTGGCTTAGTCAAATAGAGCAACAGCTCTACGTACAAACGAAAGCCGGTATCTTTTCATAAGTTGAACGTGCGTTGAAACCCAGCAAACGGTCAAGTTTTCCTGCAATAAACCATCATCTCTAATCATAGTTACTGAGTGATACGTATGTTTCAATTTATCGGAAATGGGTGTGTTCCAAATTGGATGTTATTGATAATTCAATTTTTTTGTTTAATACATAAGCTGTTTAGTGAAGATGTTAACTGTACTTGTAGTGGTAAGATTTTGTCCACCTTTATTGATTTCGTACATCTTCAGTTACATAATGACAACACCATTATATATATTTTTGGTGTGGTTTTTAAATACATCTTTTGGCATGTTCAAAACAACAAAATTTTCCAGTCTATTCTAGGAAGTAAAAAATAGGTTGTGTAGGAGCTTAATTTTAAATGAATAAGTGTGGAATAAATGCTGCATAGGAAGTGGATACAGTATGTAATTTCAGAAGTATTTTATGATAGGAATGTGTGATTTTTATTAGTATTTATTTAATTTTGAGAAGTTAATGAGGGCTGAGTTAGGAATGATGCTAGTTAGTGTGATGTATAGCTAACCTATGTGTAGAGATGTTTTACGAATTGTTCACTGCCTGCTAGTTTGTATTTGAACTAGTATGTTTGCATTGACATGCTGTATTGTGAAAACACAATATCAAAGTGTTAACTGTGAAAATTTAGCAGTGTTTATGTTAACTTAAGCTCGAATTGACCCAAAAGATTGGTTAGAAATAATCAACCATGTGTGCGAGAGAATGGTCAGCCCTTCTCTAGCTAGTATAAAATTGAGTCATGTTCTTAGATAACCTATTTATTTTTGTATTAATTTATGAACTGAACCTATATATTTCTACCGTTTAATTTAACGAAAGACTTAAGATTAATGGAATTAGTTAAGTTTGTTCAATCAAAATAAAAATGTAAAAGTACAATATGCTGCATGAAAAGCAATTTGTTTTCTGGTGATCTATAAGCTGATAGTCTAGTCTCTTATACGTAGTACTATCAATTCTAAAATGTGTAGTTGATCAGTAGATCAATTCCTTATAGGACTGCTCTTGGTGCACAACTGGCAGAGTGCCCATGTATTCCTGTTACCAGAATGCACTTTCACAGCAATGAGATTTTTCTATTCCAGTTGTGAGGTGCTCTGAATGAGTGCACACAGAGAGATATTTTCCAGCACCATCTCTCAAATCAATTCTGCATTTTGTTCTAAATATGGTGGTGGTGACTGGATTTAGTTGCTTGGACGTACTCCATTGCGAAATGAATGACTGTCAAAAAAAAACTAAACAAA
Source organism: Medauroidea extradentata (assembly GCA_003012365.1). Taxonomy (NCBI): domain Eukaryota; kingdom Metazoa; phylum Arthropoda; class Insecta; order Phasmatodea; family Phasmatidae; genus Medauroidea; species Medauroidea extradentata. Next base: position 6,664 of record PNEQ01114443.1, read on the forward strand.
TAATAGAAACCATAAATAAGCAGAGTATGCTTACACAACATGAAATTCCAAAATGGAATCAGATCAAATAAAACAAGGAACAAACAGATAATGAATTAAAATAATAAAAAAATCAGTCACACTTGTGTTCCTGAACCCTGTGTGTCTACCTGATGATGGGAACAGATTCCAGTTCCTGAAACGTCGTAATACTGTCTGTGTAGAAAACTACAGTTTTGTTTTGTCGAATTGTTGTCTTTTTTTTTTTTTTTTTTTTGTGTGTCTGATATCTGTTGTGTTTTGGTTCGTCTCTTCGTTGTATTGTTTTGTTATTATTCTGTTTGCGTTTGATATCAACTGTGTTTTTGTTTCGTCTCATTGTTGTGTCACATGTTACTTGGCTTTTTATTTTCATTCATTATCTGTTTGTTCCTTGTTTTATTTGACCTGATTTCATTTTTGGATTTCATGTTGTGTATGTACCCCTTTGAGTAAAGCATACTCTGCTTTTTTATGGTTTTCTATTATTTGGTTACCTTGACAGTCATTCATTTCACAATGGAGTATGTCCAAGCATCTAAATCCAGTCATGCACTCCCATTGCACAGTTCTTTCAAAGATCATGGTGGTGGTGTGGCTATGTAAACTATGAGAAAAGGTTTACTGGACTGGAAATGCTGTAGTTCTCCTCCAGATTTGCACTTTAATAAAATGGCTTGGGTAATACAGAAAAAAATACAGTTCTTATTTTAATACTATAATAATATTGTTTCTGATTATTACAGTGATAGGTTAGTTAGGCTAAGTGTGTGCTCGTATGTATTGCTGGCCAAAAAATAAGGAAAATGTAAATTGTTTCCTCCAAATTTCGTGTACTCATCAGGGTCTTGGTTCTAAGAATTTTACATTGCCACTTGGCAAAATGTTTTGCGCTGTAAATGGTAGCATAATGGACTCTCGATTCAAGAGGACGTGGGTTTGACTCATGGCTTCAGTCATCCTAATTTTGTTATTTCCCATGGTTCCCTGAAATTGCTCCCTGCCAATGTGGAAATGATCTATGGCTACCTTTTATTAAAATTTTTGTTGAATCCCATTGTGTGCCACCGTCTTAAAGACCTCATTGACGAGACGTAAAAGCCACCTTATTGTGCCATCTTCAGTATAAACTTTTCTCCCTCTTATACTCTGTGTAAAGTTTTATGGTTTTGAAATTGCAGAATAATAATACCTGGGTTACCCTTAGTAGTTGGCTAGTTGGAAATACAATCTTAATTCCCGTGTGTAAATAATGTTGACCCAGTATTGGAGTTTAATAGTTTTCATTAAAATGAAAACATGAATATACTGTACATGTAACACATTTTATGGTTGTAAGTTGTTGAAAAGTGGATGTAGGCTATGTGTTAAATGATGCCATGTATCATAGATGTGTCTTTTCCCTATCTTTTTCTCAGAGTATTCCACAGTATGTAAATCTTGGGCATTCAAGTGTGTATATATATATATATATATATATATATATATATATATATATATAATTAAATTGACAAATGAATCTACTGAAATGCATTAGTAAGTTCGTGAAAGTTTTGGGAAAATGCACTGAGTGATTGAAAAGGGAGTATGACAGGCACAATGAGTTTAGGAGTGGATGCCCTTCCATTTTAAAGAAACGTTACTCAATTTTCTGAAATTTCACAATACGTTCTTTCTGTATGAAATCGTGAAACTTCTAAACGACCATAAACTCTGGTCTCAGTGTGTTTTACAACAACACAGAATCAAGGCAGCAGTCTACAGAAGTCAACACCCACAGTCTCCAGAAAGTGAGTTTAAGGTATCTTATCACAAGTGCAGTTGCTTCCCAAGGTGTGAAACCGTCAAGGATGCGCAATATTGTGTGTAACTGTCTGAAAAGATGGTCGTGCAGTTCAAAACAAAGAAATATTCAGTAAATGATTTGTGTGAAGTTTGGCTGTAAGCAGTTCGGCCAGCTACAGAATATACCAATATTCACATATATTTGGAAACAACATGCAGTTTGTGGGTTTCAGCAGCAAGTATGCAGTGTGCAGGTGACTGTTGCTTCTTGCTTACTAACAATAGCTTCACTCGCTGACCATGTCTTGTTTTTTTAGAATTTTTTTCCCTGTGGAGCTACTTTGAACATTTTACTGGATGTACCAAAGTGATCTTTACAAATTTAATGGCAAATAGCTCACTGGGTGGCCATAGACCCACAATTATCCAGAATTGGAAATATTGGGGGATTTTCTTTACTGGCTTGTTTTGAGCTTCCATAAGTCACCAGGTATAAAATAATGAAGTTTTCAGAGAATTATTGTATTTTTGTTCAAAGAATTGATTTTATTTAGGTATGATCTTACTTCAGTGACAGGTTTACGAAGTGGTTAGCTACCCGGGTTCGGAAGCAGTGTATGGTAGAAAGGCATGGTTTGTCACAAAAATAGTTAACGCAGAAATGGTTGATAAACACTAAACTGTGATGTAGGCTCAGTTCATAGAATGTAGGATATCACGGCTGTAGTCCAGTTACTTCTACGTCTAGCCCAATATGTATATGTTTACCAGTGCTAAGTCATGTGAGTCTTGCAGGTTCTCCTTCGAGGTTTGGGTAAGCTACATCTTTTAGATAGTCCCAGTGGAAATGATAATCCCCCCCCCCCCTCATCGCACTCTGCCTAACGAGAAAATTTGTAGTCCAAAGTGGCTCTTATGATGGACTAGTAAGGTCCTGGTTAAACATTATCCAAATTACTCACTTTTTTCATCAGTTTGAAATATGTACATCATCACCCTGTGCATCACAATCAATTGTAGCAGCATATGTTTGGAAGTTTGGTGGATTGACTAGGCGAGGTCCAAAAAAGTGCCTCAACTGTGCTACATCAATAGCACTCAGGTTTTGTCATCCAGAAATTGCCTTGAATATCGTGTGTTACTGTGTGATGGTCAAACGTGATAATGACTTTCTCTTGTATTTTTGGCAGAACATAAATGATGGACATGCAGGTCAGATTATTTTAAGTCTTTTGGTTCATTGTGCTATCAGCTGCCGGGTATTAGTTTTCTTCTCACACCAAACTGCCTGGATGCTGTGTTCTGTGGCTATCAGAAATTTGGGCGCGTGAACATTTTGCAACAAACCATGCCTTTCTGTATTTCAAAGTTTCTTTATTATTAGCTATCAGATTTGTAAAGGTCGTTACATGCTACTTTACATAGAAGTAAAAACTATTAAACTTAAACAGATTTTTGGAAGTAGATTTGTTGTGCTCGGCAAGGTTTTTTGGAGTTAGAAAATAATTTATCCTATTGTTTTATGACAGTTGCTATTTTGCTATTGGAGTTGTGTTAAATCATAAGCATAATTGTTCAAAAATGTATCCATTTAATAGCTTTACATTAAGATTCAAGCAAAGGAGTTTTAGGGCCATGACACCTCATTTCTACTGCTGTTTCGATAATTGTTTTTAATCCCAAAAGAATCCATATACGTGTACCGTAAACTCTCCCAGTTTTGTTGAAAATAGTTTTCATTTTTTTGTGCTGTAAAAATTACATAATTTTGTCAGTTAAATAAATAGCATAAACCAAAGTGTTTGTCCTGAAAACAATTGTTAGTGTAGTAAAAACTATTTTTCAACAAACCCTGGAGACAATTTTGTGAAATCTGTGTTCGTTTATGTAAAGTGGAAGAGAGGTATTTCTCCACTGCACTCGGTTCATAATTCATGAAAGTAGTAAAGTAGTGGTACAGTATGTGATTTGATTTTTAAAATTTGGGGTGACTTCATAGTTAACGTTTTATTACCAAGGTAGTTGACAGGCTACATAATTTTCGAGAATGTGTTAAATATTATGCATGATATTCAGTTAGTTGCTCTATAGATATTTAGTAATCAATCGTCTGATAAAATTCTGCTGTTTGTTTTGGGAAAAGTTTGTACCTAGTATTTGTAATATTATTGATTCTCGTGTTCTTTTCAGCATTTAAAACTGTTATTAAATTGAAAGAAGAAGAATAACAAGAATAATCACATTAGTGTATCAGCATACAAATATCTAAATATTCAGTTAAAATGGGCACTGAATTATTATGTGACTACGAAGCAACTGGGAGGAATTAAATTTATCTACTTGTGTAGCAATGCTACACAAATCATGTGACTAAAAGTAGGTTAGCTGCCTGTGGCAAAATTAATAATTACCTTCGAAAAAGTTGCAGAAAATGTTTGTGTTGGAGCAGTACTATTGCTGAATTTTAAAGGGTTGTTTTATACTTGTTCTGATAAGTATTTGATTATGTTATCATTATGGACAGTTATATTAAGGACTGTAGGATAACAAAATGTTGAGCAGTTTCTAGCTTGGTTGGCATTCTTTGATTATATGTTAACATTTATTTTCCAATTAAGCTTTCTGGATGTTATGGAGGTTTACAAACAAGTAATTGTTAACTTTGTTTGTTGGTCAGCAGCAGGTGTTTGGTCTATTGTTTAATGCTTACGTGTTGTGTAGATAATATTTAAAAAAAAAATTTCTTATTGAAAACAATATACCTTAGTGTAGTTAAAAATAGATGGGTCGTATAGTGCATCAGTACTGTAATGCTTAGTTTGTGTTAGCACTTATTAGCTTTTGCTATATGAGTTTGTAAATAGTTTGGAAACAGGGTGAAATGACTGATTTCATCAGGTATCCCGTGTAAATACTTTTTTTGGGGGGTGGGGGAACATGAAAATTAGTCATAAAAATAAATAGATTGCTGGCTAGTCAAATTACAGATGCAGACAGTTTTCATTTCTCCAACATGAAAAAAATGGATGATGTGTAAAAGTAAACTCATAATTGTGTTACCACTTACGAAAATTTTAAATGTTATATTTCTGCTTATATTTGTTTGGTGACAATCAGTTCATTAGTATCTTGTTTAGGAGATCTTTGTTCTCTACGTTTGTCTCAAAATCGGTATTTCAATCCGTGTTTGACTGGATCAGTGTGGTGAAGCCAGTTAGGTGGAATCAGTGGGTCAAAAATCCGTGAAAAATTTTAATGACTCCCATAAACATCCAGTAATTACAAGAATTTTGTCATTGCAAGTTGTGAAGGGCTGAACAAACTGGCAAAAAATCAAGATGATTTCAGTTTGGGTTAGAAAAACAGTTTAAATTTGATACAGAAATAACAGTATGTGTTGGATATAGTATGTATGTTTCTTGTACTCAAAGTGTGCTTAATTTGGTGTGTTTATTTGACTGAGCAGTAAACAAAATGCTATTATATTTTTGGGGAAACGGAGGTGGGATGATTAGCTAGTTGGGTATTACCGAAGTTCGTAAGCTTTTTTCTAAATGCTTCTGAATTAGATCCATGTTTAATTTTCTTCGTCAGCCAGTGCCCTTTTATTCTTTGGACTCATGTCCAGTGATCTGTGGTTAATATGGTTTTCCTATCTTTGTTTTGTGGTTTTTCTGTTTTGTTTACTACTTTCTCTTTAAGAATTTCACATAATATTGTGTTCGTTAGGAAAGTTGTTCCAAATTTATGTTTTACGTAAACTTATGCATTCTCTGTCTGTTGCTTAGCTCCATTTATTCTCATTTATTTTGCATATTCTAGAAAGCATATTAACAGATAGTAAAGACCATGGGCAGTGGTTAATGTTACACCGAACATATATTTAGACTGCCATATTTAATCCTGTTCAAATGAATTCTGAAGAAATTGTGTTCACATTGTGAAGTACTGTTTACATTTGGTGTATTTGCAGTTATGAAGGATTATAATTATAAGTAAGTTGATTTCATGTTGTTGGGTTATGGTAAAAATGTATGCTATCTAATATCTGATTAAAATCTGAAGGATTCGTAAGTCATTTTGAAGACAAGCTAGGATTCAAATACGTATATGTTTGTGTCATTTATGCAACGGCCCCATAATGTGTTTGAGGTCTTCTTTAGGGCTCTTTAAGCCCAATGGGAAATAAGTAACAGATTCCACACCTAATCATGGTATGCATTTGTTTCAGCTAGCAACCAATAAGTTGTTTCCTCTTACCTGTACAGATAACAAGGTAGTGAACCCTTGACGTTTACCCTTCTTGGCTCGTGGTTACCACTGGTTTCTAGTTTATCTGTGCTGTGTTAACTGGCTCTTACCTATTTGGTGTCTTTCTTCTGCACAGACCTTTTTGGCCACTGAAGGTCAGCCACTCTGCGAGCAAATGGGTTGTAATATCTTAATTTCAGTTATAGTAATCGTAACATTTGTATAATTCAGTACACTAAGTTAACATGTATAATATATTTCTTTTATACTTTCTTGGAAAATTAATGTCCTAACAAACTGCAAAATCTGCTCACAGTGCAAAAAAAAATTTTTAATGTCTACTCCAAAATTTTTGAAACAGTAATAATAATTAATTTACTGAAATTGATGTTCTAAAATTATTTCAGGCAACAGAAGTATGTCTTTTATTTTGCCAACAATAGGGACACAATTTTTTTAATATGCTAGTAATGAATTAAAATAATTTTTTTTATTAATTATTAACATTCCTCATTCATATACATCTTAAATGGTACCTTTTTACATTTTTTATAGTTTTGATAAAAGTTTTTAACAAGCTGTGCATGTTGTAGTCAAGTGCAGAGTTCTAAAAACAGCCCTTTAAATGTCTTTCACACGTCACAGATCATGTGTGTCCTGAATTTTCAGTATACCTGTGATTCAATAAACATGTATATGTATTCATATGAGGGGTTATAGAGAACATTTGGAATGTCTCTGGGTCTTGCATCATTCGCAATTTGACTAGAGGATCATAGAATATAGTCTAATTTTTTTCTTTCTGGTTTTTTTGTCACATTTAGTGTAGGTGCATTGATTATCACAAAAATTTCCGTTTTAATGTTATGATGTATGTATTAAGCTATCTGTGGGCTAGGAAATAAATGTGTGTCTAGAATTCATCATTCCTTATTATACCTTTCAGAATGTGTGGCGATTCTGTTACATATAAAAATCAAATTTAATAAAGTAAATAATTTTGAATTGCCATTTTACATTCATCAAAAACTAATTGCACAACAACAATCATTACTGAATTTTAGTAAGTATATTGTAAAATATGTACCCAAAAATTTTATTTTTCCACCTCATCTGTGATAGAAGTTTGTTGTATAATTGATTTGGATTAACGTATAGCACAATGAGTAATGAAACTTGCAAGCTCTGAATAAACCTGGTAAATTTCGTAACCTAACATGTTTTTGTAAAAAAAGAAAAACTTTTCTAGCGTACATTAAAAGATTTTTCCTGCACAAAATGCAGAGTTTTTGTGTTTGATTTGTGGCCTTATGTGTGTTTCAAGGCTTCACTGTGACATTGTAAAAATATGATGTTTTCATAATATAAAAAAATCATTGAAGGTTTATGGAACTGAAACAAAAGTGCAGCTTTAACTGTAACTATTGTAATTTTTTTGCATAATAAAATGTAAACTTGGGTTTCTTTAAAAATTTAAAAATTAAAAAGTTTTAATATAATGCATCAGTTTCATTCTTTGAATTATATGTGTTTAATAAACATGCAATTATTAAGTATGCTAGTGTATAAACATACTAATGTTCTTATTGTTCAACACCAAAATAAACATTTTCTTACAACCATGCTTCACATATTATTGTTGCTGCATTTAATAGTCTTCACACATGCAATGTACTGTGTGGGTGGCATCATATTTTATTTTTTATGAATTTTTGCAGTAGCAGTAGGTTTTGTTTTGACTGATATTAATTTTTGATCTTATAGTTATGTATATGTATATTTTTAAAAATATGACAAAAGGCAGAAAAAATAAACTTGCGTATAAGGCGTGACTGCTGAGAGTTAAGAGTGATGTTTCTCTCGTCCCCTCCCCCTCCCCCTTCCACTGCTCCACCAGAGGAAAATTCTTCAAAATATGTAATTACAGGGTGTCTACTAGGTCACGAAAGTCCCACAAAAGTCACTAATTTAAAGTATATTTTGGTATAAGTCACGAAAATTGTTTTCAGGTGTTTAATTCTTGTTGAATCATTTGTCAAACGTTCATGTTTATGCTACTAGTATTTATTGTGCACTGTGCAAGTAAAATAAATTATTAGTTTGTATATTAGTTGTCATAGTCATCTTCATAAATACAACTTAAATTTTCATATATATTGATTACACATTTTAAAATTGGATATGCTTCGCGCTATCAGCAGTTAGAGGAAACATAATGAAAATTTTCAACGTTGTTGCACTTGTTAAAAAAAATATATATTAATTCTGTTTGAACAGTTTTTCAAGAAAAAGTCACTAAATTATACTTTTACAATCTGGTAGACACCCTGAATTACATAACATATTTATAGGCCAGATTTGAAATGTTTATTACATATTAAGCAAGCAAATACCTTGTTAGAGTTTTTCTATAGTTGTAATAGCTAGCAGTTAAACTTGGTTGAACGCTTACATACTCGACTCAAAATATTAATTTTAAATTCAGAACTTTTTACCATATTTCTGGTCTGCATTTAGTTTCATTTTTTGAGTTGTATACCTTATGTAAACATCATATAATTTTAACTTGTTTTAGTCAGTGCTTATTTGCACAAAAAAATTACAACAAATTAGACTAGTGTATACGCTTCTCACTTTGTAGTCTAGCTTTGCCGTTTGCAACTTCACAATGCTTACAACTAAGTACAGGGATGTTTTAAGGATTGCTTTCAGTTGATTGCAAAGGTATTGACTCCTTCCATTTGTTCTCTTGAAGGTGAACATGAACTTGTTTGGCTAACTTAAAAAATCTTCTGCTTTGTTTACAGAGCCACGAACCCATCACAGTTTGAAATAGAATTTTTTGTAAATAACTTGAACAAGCCAGGTGCATCAACGTTTGAGAGTCTTGGAGGGCTGGAATACAAACAGAATGTCAATATTCAGCTGGAGAGTGAGCGAAGAGTGAGTATTTTTCAGTAATATTTATAACAATTGTGATTTTCATCAATTTGTTGTATTTATTCCCTTTCTTATTACAGTAGAACCCCAATTTTATGAGACAGACATCAATATTGGGCACCATGAGGCCTCGTAAAGTCGAGGTTCTATCATATTGGAAGTAGTATGTCTCACAATATTTACTACATATAACTTCGCAGAAATAGAGATAAGCATATTTGTAACACATCACAATGATACTTTGTAAATAATACGGTACTGTGTAGACATTATTCTATTTCGAATGCCAGTAATTTTTTGCGGCAAACAGCATTTTCTTCTACTATAATGCAGTTTTTTTTTTCTTGTAATTACCATGTCAGTCTAGTATTTATTGTGTGTTCCTTGTAAGAGTTGTCTGTCACGTTAGTACATTAGCTAATTTGTAATACATACCTGAAGAGGCCAGAATTATTACACTTTCTGTAGTGAGGTTGTATCTAGGGGCAATTTAATATGATATGGGGAGGGGGTAGTTCACAATGTAGTGGGTAAAAACTATATGTTTTAGATTGAGAAGAATTTGTAAATGGTTACAGTATGTGAAATGGATTTGAATTTTGAAACGTATGTGAAGTATTAATTATGTTAGTTTTATATTTCAGTACAAGAGAGATCTTTATTTAGTAATTCAACATAAGTATGTATTTAATGACTAAAATAGCAGAAACCATACATTAAGATGTTACTATACAGTTTTTCTGATTTGTAAATTTATGAAACGAAGTAATCAAAATTCATACTATTTAATAATAATGAATACATACCTTAATATCAGTACACTGCACTGCCAGAGAGGAATCGTGAGACATGATATTGAAGACAGTTGTAACGTGGAAGCAGTACAGTAACTGGAAACTAAACACAAGATTTATTTTCCTATGGCTCGTGAGTGTAAAGTTTCCCCACCTGCCTCTGTAGCAGAATGGTCTAAGGCATCAGTATGTACTATGCAAGTCCCGGTGGTTCAGGGCTACACTACAGAAAATAATTTTTTGAATTGCACACTTTACATTTATTTCTATAAGGGCAATATCTCTGCCTAGACTGCATGGCACATGACACTTATATACAGTGCAACACTAGCACTGCGTACCAGACAACACAGTAATTAAATATAATAATCAAACAGTTGCAGTGTCCCTGGTGGCAATTTTCAGAATTTACTGAATGTCCCCCAGGTTATATATTCAAATTATAACATGTGAAGTACAAAATGTCAACAGGTGATGAACAAAATGGGGGAAGTGGGTAATTGAAGAACAGAATGACGGCTGGAAACAAAATGGCTGCCAAGCTGAAGATTACTGAGCAGACCCAGTCTGTGTTAAGGAGTCGCATCCTTTCTCCTAGGTACTACCTATCCTGTAATAAAATACGGGCCGCTGCGAAAACGGCTGATGGTTGTAATCAAGTAAACTCAGTCGTGCTCTGCTGAGCTGTGGAATTTTCAGCTAGGTGGCTATGTTGGATGACCTTGACTTAACCTTGACCTTTTATTGTGACCTTACCTTTAACCTTGACCTTTTATTGTGACCTTACCTTTAACCTTGACCTTTATCCTCAGTAGCCATCTTTATGTCTGGACACCATCTGAATACCATTTACTCACTTTCATTGTGTTCTTCACCTGCTGACATATTGTTTACCAGTTGCTCACTACTTTTCGACTTGTTTCTTTTAATCTCCTGCTGCTGTTATGTAGATTTGTAAATAGGTACCAGGGACACAGTTATACCAGTCATCTTGTTACTAGAGTTTGGCTGCCGGGGCTTTTGTAAAGACTTAATGTTACGGACATTCAGCCCATTTCAGCTCGTATTTTTTGTATAATGTAGAACACAAATCAAATAATTAACAGTTTCACACAATTTTCCTTTTGTATTTTTTGAATAAGTAACTGTCAAAATTGTAGTTCTGTTTTAGTTAAGTATTAATAAGGAAAACGGTATAATATTGTTCATTCTTAAGACTAAGGATTAAAATACTTATTCAAGGTAGAATGTTTATCTAAGAAAACTTTTTGTTAAAACTTAGTGTTTAAGTGTTTTGAAATATATTCGCTTAGTTATTGCGGCGATTTGATTTTAAAAATTTTCAGTGTGTGAGTGTACAGTACATGGGTAGGAAATCATAGTAATTTTCAATAACATGTTAAAAAATTATACTAAAAAATAAGTAAAAAATGGCAATGTCACTAAAAGTCTCTTTGCTCAATAGGTGGTGGTCACTTTATCCATAATTTCTATTTGCCTTTTTTTATGTATATCATGCATGCTCTTATAAATACAGGTGTCTTTTTTTTATATGTGTATAAGAAATAGGCTCAGTCTTCATGATGTATGTAAGAAAAAGGATGTATGTCTGAAAGGACATTTAAATGCTGCCCTTATTGTGAAGCGGGCTATTACATTGTTTGAAATGAAATCATGCAGAATTTGATGCACTTTTATAGCTCCTTCGCTTCTGAGCCTGAAGTTTTTTTTTCTTTCTTACTTTTGTTCTTACTTTTCAAATTGTAATTTATTCTACGGTAGTAGGCATAATGTTATTTTGTCACAATTTTTACATTCATCTTGCCACTATTTTGTGTTTGACGACTTTGAAGCATATTACAGTTATATTTATTAGATACATTTATATAAAATAATCAGCCAAAGTGGACCAAATATCCTAAATGTAACCAAATATGAATACTCTTGCTATTTCTTCACAGAGACAAAACTACTGAAAATGTTCTCTGGAAACTAATACCACATTGCTACAGGGCAACACACATGTTTTTTTAACCCAAGCCGTTTCTGAACTGAATGAAACATGAGGCTGTCGCTGTGTGTTCGAGATAAGTTTAGTGTCCAGTGCTCATGTTTTACTCAAGATTCTAAAATTGGATGTTTAATCTATGTTGTTTTCGTTGTGTGCTTTACCAAAACAAATTACTCCAATGCCACTCCTTGCTGTTGGCTACTAGCTATTTTCATGGTGCAAAAACTCCAGTGCTTCTACATTTAGAGGCAACAGTGAAATTAATAGTATTGGAATCCACGTGTAAAATCTAAATTCTTAACTTGAGGAAACCAGCATAGTTTTTACTGAAAATGTTTAATTATTTATCTCATCGCACATTTCCTGAAGTTATTTCTGGGAAACAATTTGGTCTTTAAGAGAGAGGGAGGCATGTACCTTTGCTTGTTCCCCTCCTTTTGTCTGCTCTTGTATTAATAGGTGTTGCCAGTACACATACAGAATCTTCAAATTAATTTGGGGTTTTGATGTAGCAGGATATTTGAATACATAACATTAACTGCATGGATTCTTTTTACCAATGGATTTGACATTACATTGTAATACAGAGTACACATTTTTTATTTTAAACATTCTACCTAACTTTCTTTATTTATTTATTTTAGAATGCCCCTGAACAATTGTAGGTCTTGGGGAGGAGCACTACATAAACACACAGACTACACACATAGGACTACACACAATTAATAACTAAAACATACAAAGACATTGAATGAACATAAAAAAGGGAAAACACGAACAGTCAAGCAGATACAGGTACAAAGGAACAGACCAATGTGATAAAGGTCCTAACCATGCCGGAAAACAAAGATAACAATAGCAATGTGTATTAACAAACAATCAGTGTAGTGGTGATGATTGGTAATAGGGGGTTTTGAAGCCTAAATTGTGTAAGATTTCTGGGGAATGAATGTGGTTTGTTTAGAAATTTATGTGTTAGCAGTGCATCTAGCGTATTTCTCCTTTCTTGTTGTTCGGTTAAGGGGAATTTAGTATGGAATTTGTCTAATATTATTTTGTTTATTTTCTAATGAATTGATATCTTTTGGTGTAAGGTTATTCAATATTATCGAACCATATTCGAGTTTTGATCTTTCAAATGCTATGTACGTGCTAATGGTGGAATTGGGCTTGTATGCTGCAAAGGTTATGAATTTTACTAGGCCAAGGAGTTTGGGGGCAGCAGCTCTTAGAGGGCCCACGTGATGGTGAAAGTATAGTTTTTCATCTATTAGTATACCTAGATCTCTTGCATATTCGTGCTTTGTTATGACGTTAAGTTTGTATTGTTTCGTTATTTTATTTTCCAGGAAAATATGATTGCTTGCGTTTTAGTGGTATATAGGTAGTGTCATTTTGTTGTTTGAGCACCAAGCTCTAATAGCATTGATATCAGAGAGGATTGTAATGTAATTAGTGTAAAATATCAGAACAGCATTTTACTATATAATTTGGAATTTTGTCCATCCCTGAAGAAATTTTTTATTTATTTATTTATTATTATGCTTCATTGGACTAATTAATGTGGACTGAGAAGATTGTGGGAAAAAGAGACTGTGTTGTGTTGAAGTGGTTGGCTGGTTTCTGGGTGTTGATATTGGCAAAGAGCTTGGTAAATACATCATCATACAGCAAAATCCTTTGAGGGTCAGTAATGCTTTATTTGTTAATTTTTATTGCTGTTATTGGGTGGTTAGAATCTTGTTTCATGGTTTTTAGAAAGTACCAAAAGTTTTTTGGGCATTTTTTAGTTTTATCATTGCTAGTTTGATGTCATCTGAGTTTGTCTATTTTTAGTAGTTGTTTAGCATACCGTCTGAAATTAAAGAACATGTTATAGACACAGGGACTTTTGTTTTCTTTAATTGCTTGTGGTAGAATTTTTTGTTTTTAGAGAGATGATTGAGTTGTTGGAGAACCATAAGGAATGAGAGCTATTTTTTTTTTTTTTTTTTTTTTCACTTGGATTGTTATGGTCATGTACTTGTTTACTGTTGTAAGTAAATTTACGTTGTCTTCTATGTTTTGGAGGGAATAAAGAGAGGACCAATCATGATTTTTTAGTGCCAGAAATAGTTTGAGGTAATTACCTTTACTGTAGTTAAGTTTGTTGAGGTTATGCACCAAGTTGCTTTTATAATGGAAATCCATGTCTACTATTAAAGTGGGGTGATAACCGTCTTCTTAAACATGCGGAAATCTCGGCAGCTACATGTTAACACCTCGCCAACCACGTAAGCAGTCTTTCTTGGGCAACCTGTAGCCGGCCATCGTTACGAAGCCCCAATCGACAGTCAGTGTTGAGCAACCTAAAGCATCACAGCAATGGGAAAATGAGGTCTAGCTCGCGTCCACGCGGAACTAGTTCATCGCTCGTTGAAGTCATTACGGAGTTGCACAAACAAAGTCCATCGGTTGTGAAACCTGCAAGGCCTCCAGAAGAGCACAGCCGAATGAAAGAACAGTGAAACTGCTAAAACTGAAAAATTAAACCTCCAAAAATGTCCAGCAATGACACTATTAAAGTGAGATAACTGTCTTCTTGAACAAGCGGATGTTTACATACCAGTAAAGATCTTTCCTATTGTATCTTTATGAAGGTCACCTGGGTGAAATTATTTTGTGCGTTTGAGGCTTAGAAGTACAGAAACCTCTTAGGCGCCAGTCACGGAACCAGCATGCAGTCGTCTTGCTGACAGTTCGTCTCTAAGACATTCAGTAGTGACCCTATTATTATTTTATGACATATTGTTTAAAGATAATGGTGTATGGGTGTATGATACGTGTTTTTTTTTTTTTTTTAAACCACAAAAAAACATTTCAACCATTTTCGACTGTGCAAAAATAAACTTTTAGAAATAGATGAAGGACCTGAAATGGGTATACCCGTGTAGTGTTCTTTGAATGCTATTCATAAGCATACATAACTTCCGTACATTGAGCAGATTTTGAATAATCTGTTGACAGCCAAACGTGCTCTGCATGCTGCTGTGTGGCCTTGTTAGGCTGCCACCTTAACAAACAAGTTGGTCCAATACAATATGTTCTGTAGTCTGTCTCACGTAAGAATTTAATTTTTTGGCAGTTTTGAAAACTTTGACTTTTACAATTTTTACACAAAAGTTCTATTGTGATAAATTGCACAGTTTGAAAGCCAGCTGTGTGTGTTTATGCAAAAATCACTTGTGGCATAGGAAAACTCAGGTTATTTCATGAAAACAGCTGTAAAAATAAATACCAACACAAGTGTCAAAAAGTGGAATTTGTATGTGAGATGGACTATATCTAAAGGTATAACATGTAGATATAGTTGAAGAACAATGTACTTCACGTGTGCATGGACCTTATAGGTGGTGGATGTGTGGGGTATGGATGCCATTGCTATGTATATTTGATTTGACAATTGGAAACTGTAGAAACTAATAAGTCAAGTGGGCGTTAGAAACTTTTCCAGCTTTCGTGGCTTGTGGCTTGAAGGCTACTCTGAAGCCATTCATTTTCACATGCAGAAGTACTGTCCAGGACTTGCAGCCTTGGGCCAAACAGTGAACATGCCAAGCCATTAGTTTGTTGAGGATACATGAGACAAATCTGTGTTATGATTCATCCATGGTCATAACCTTTTGTGTGATTGGCAACCTGCTTGTATGGGACTTCAGTTGAATAGTGTCCATCAGTTACAAGGGAGATAAAACTATACCATGGAGTGTCCAAGTCTCAGGGTGTCTACCGGTCACGGAAGTGACCAAAAAAGTCACTGAATTAGACGAGGTCACGGAATTTAACAAAGGGTCGCAGATTTTGTAAGTGGGCAATTGAGCGCCGTGTAGGAGCAAGAAGTTTATTTTTACATGCTTAAATTGTTCTCATTTATTTGTAGTTTCGAAAAACGAGCATGTACTTCGCTAGGAATTCTCAGCAAGTTCAACCTTTGTGCTGTACTGTGTTCAGTACTTGTGCCCTTTTAACAATGATAGCCCAGATTTTGTATGTGTGCTGCAAGAGCTGAGTTAATGCAAAAACTATGCCATCAACAAGTTCAAACTTTGTCACTTATGCCGTTCCGGAGAGTATTGTTGAAGAGAGCAGCTTACAATACCAAGATGTTAAGAGTTAAAAAAAGAGAAACTGCTGGAAAAAGAAAGGGAAGAACTGCTTAAAATTGTGAGAGAGCTAAAAAACTAAGAAAATTATATAATCATGATAGTTTTTATAGTTCTTGTAAATAGTTGAATTTTGCAACTGATGACATAAGTGATTATTAGGCATAAATACATAGGTCACAAGAACATTTTTTATGCCCCCATAGGTCACCGAAAAAGTCACTGAATTTTGTTGGATTGGTTGGGTAGACACCCTGAACCGTGGTAGTTATGATTCGTGGTACAGCAAATCCCACACACTTACCAAACCTACAGAGGTGACAGGGTTGTATAAATGTGAACGTAACGTACTGTATAGCAACGGGAGAGGTGATTCGGTGGAAAGGAGAAACCATATAAATACCACAGGTGATAAGAGGCTGAAGACTTGTTGAGTCCTGGCGTAATTTTTGGCTGATATTAATAAGATACCTAACGAATACTTTACCGTGTTTTGAAACCTTAACATTACACACAAAAAAAAATTATATTCCGTAGCTAGCAGTACCTTGATCCAAAAAATTAGTGATGCAGTTCACTTTTAAAACAGTCTAGGACATTTTCCAGCAGACATGTAAGAAACTAAGACAAAATTTTCTGGGCCGGTTTTTTTGTTGATGTTGGTTTGGGGGGGGGGGGGCATGAAGGATTTAAGAAAAAGATCGCAAGACTTTGTATATCGAGTGTAATCACACCTAAAGTCTCTGGATGGGAGGTGCTTGACTAGAGGAAAGAAAATGGAAGGACTGTGTCGTGACAAATATCTTTAGCTCATATTTGTATATTGTACAACAAATTCTTACACATTGCTCTTAGAAGACTCTTTTCTTAAGGCCAGTAGAGCTAGTGGGAATACGGTATAGTAAGTGAAAATATTACTGTCGGGGCTTGACGAGGTACCGTTGGAGAGATTAGAGTAAAGTAGCAACAGACAGCGGAGAACCAGAGTATCTCTAGAAAAAACTGTTCAGCCAATGGCAATGTCTACCACTTTTCCCACTTAAAAATTCAGGAGCTATCCCACCAAGAATAAAAAACTTGAATTGTTGTTGCTGAGCAGTGCATTAATACCGAGCATGAATTACAATTTTGAAAGTAGTATAGATTTATTATAAGACCATTATATCTGTATTAGCTTTGTGTGATGTATTGCAAAACATTTTTTTCATAGATCCTCACAGATGGTCTGGTGTTACGAGGTTGGTACACCACCATCACTCTGGCAGTGTATGGTCTCATGACCAAAGCACTGCAAGAGCAAGTTTCCCCACAGGTCCCCATGCCAGGTGCTGCAGCGTGCCCAGATCCTGTAGCAGCCACGGTCATCACTCCAGAGTGGGTTCAGCAACGTGTGCAGGTGGGTGGGTCACCAATTGTTTTGATCATAACTTTATTACTTGAACATAATTATCATCATATGAGATAGTAACTGAATACAAAAAAGAAATTGAAGATTATAAGAGGACAGGAATTCAGAAAATATGGATATATTATAAATATTACTTTTCAGTTCCTAGTGTAAATTTTTGTTGTATAAAGAACTGCTCACTTTTAAGTATAAATTTAACAACTCCTGTAAACCTAATGTAATGTGAAATGTGTTTAGTTTAAAAAAGTTTCAGTATGACCTAGATATGGTAAATTATTTATTTCATTTTCGTTATGAGATTTTATTGCATATATGTTACAATACTTTCTTGGAAGTACTGTATTTGCTTTATATTATACCCCACAAATGAGTGTACTTTCCTGACAGTTCTGTTTCTGTTGTTAGAATAAAAGAAATAGTGGACATGGTTTAAACATACAATGTAAACTAAAATTTTTTCGTTCACATGTTAGGGTAATAACTAAACATTTACGAAAATATTGCAAGACCTAGGAGTTTTATACATTTTCAATCTGTGACCTTTTAATGTAAACGTAAAAGTTAGTTATTTGTAACGAAGAATGTACTTGAAAAATAATTACCAGTGATATGATACTCATACAAAATCTTTTCAGGCATAAATATGCAATAAAGGATTTGAAAAGGTTAAGAAAATGAGTTTATTGTTTCGTAGCTATGTTTATTGAATTTGTATTTCCTGTTTTCTGTGTGTGCGTGTGTGTATACATAAACTGTACCTGTATCTGAATTTGCATTAAATATACTGTGTAAAATTCAATGTGAAGGAAGGAATCTCTTATATAACCTATTCCTTACACATAAAATAAGTAACGTATTTACTCACACAATGTCCTTGGTAATTTGACCGCATTATTGACTAAAAAAGGGGGTTGCTGAAATTAACTACTTTTAATTTCACTTTCACTTGCTATTCATATTTAAATAGTGCTAATACTAACCACATTTCCACAATCACCATTTAGGTATTTATCCCAGTCATCCTTCATAACAGTTGATACATTTTCCAAAGATTGTGTGCGTCAATAGCATTGTAGGTTGGGAAAAATGAGGCAGCATTCAACATTCTTATTATTCTTATGTGTTTTACTGCTTTCCTAGGTTGGCTGCAATGAGACTGTTAAGCAGTTGGTGGTAATGAAAAGTATCAATCATCAATTACTATGTTTCAAATTTTCTATGATATTAAAATATTGGTTTAAGTATGGTTAGACACTTGGCTGTATTTTAGTAGGCATGATTATTGTATTGTACCAGGAAGCATCATTTGCTGATACTTATTTAGGCTGTTTTGTTTCCAACAAAAATACATTTTGAGATTTTGTGTCATATTCCTCATTTCTCAAGTTCAAGGCTGGGGTCATTATTTTCATTTTTTTTTGTAGTACATTTTTATTTGTTTTAAGTATTATAGTTTATATCATCACTTCTTATGTCACCACTATGAAATCTGCTCAAAGTCTTCACTTTACTTACTAAACTGAGTCCTTTATGTTATTAATTAAATTAATCCATAGCATACGTGCTATGTTAATTATTCGAAAAGGAAGTTAAACCGGGAATAGAGAATGTGTTAACAGTTATTTTATAAGATTGTATTTGTTAACATGTGTTTACTGATTGTATCTGTGGAATTGGAATTAAACTAATTATTAACTGATTTCAGTTCCACGTCAGTACACAGTTTAAAAATTCTGCTAAGGAATGCTATATGCTACTACTTGCTCTGAATTTCAAAATTAAGTCATACAAAACAGTTTCAAGTAAGCAAACATAAAATCAGTAAATATAAGAAACTGTGCAGTGTACCAAGGTTCCTCTCTGTAAGAGTTTAAACATACACTGTTGGGCATGTCCCAGGTTATCCTAGCAAATGTTCAGTTTTACCCCCTCCCCTCCCAAACCTACCACTTTTTTTCTATTATAACTCATTAAATTTCTATCAAATTAATTTTCTTTAAATTACTTGAGGTTAATAATTTCATTTAATTTGTTAGGAACTGTAACCTTGAAACTAATCAATCTTTCTTGTAGATATTTTTACATTTCCACTTACACGGTAAGTTACGGCCACGGGTCCCTATTTATGCTATTTTAGTAACTTTTTATTTTTTAATTCCTGAAAGGGAGCAGATATCGGGAAACTGTTATGCATGAATGTTGGAAATAGTTTTTACGTGTAGCCTAAATTTTTCAAAACGTAAGTGATTATTTTGTAGCTGATTTTTACCTTAGTAAAATTTCAGTCGATAATTAGCCAAAATTAAATAAACATGTGTTTTGAAAAAATTAGGCCGCGCAATACAATTAATTTCCAACATTTCTATTAGGGCTGTTCTGATAACCAATTCCTTATATCAGTTATCTGCTGGTATTAGTCTCGTAGCAGAGTCGCAGGTAATCTGTGATAGTAGGTTTCGGGTAAGTTTATTTTCCTCAAGAGATAGTTACAAAAACAGAATCTAGTCCAAAAGATTTATGCAAGTGCAGGGCGATCTGCAGAAAACAATCAATATACCTTTCAACAGTTAAACGAATTGTCATAAAGCAATGGAACAAAAACATTGACCTACTATTTCTGCAGATATTTTGCTTACGACTTTTCAAATAGTTTTCGTAAAATTACAGTACATACTTTATTTTACGACTTAAATGTACATAGAAGAAAGCCTGGCCTTAAATGGGGATGTCTACTTTTTAAGGTGTTTTAATGTTAGGATTCTATCATAAATGTCAGAATTAATAGCATTATTGACTATCGGGATGCAAGTTTATTTATGAATATTTGTACATATTTAATGGAATTTTTGAGTAAGGGGATTGTCAGGTAATTTGCATTTGCTATTTTATAATTTGTAATTTTTGGTCATGTGTTACTGAATGTATTTAAGAAGTGCACATTCAAGCAATTGTTACATTTAAAGTGTTTACGTTGGTTTCAGGTGCCAGGACCAGAGTTGGTGGTGCCTCCTGTGGAACAGGGATACATTGATCCAACTCTTACCCCCGTAGACCCTTACACAAACTCATACCCTTCAGAAAATTATCATGCTCCATCAGAATATGCTCAGTACGACGATTGGTCCCAACAATCTCGAGTGAGTTCAGGTTTCGAAAACAAGTATTTTTTCTGTTAGTGCAGTTTTTTGTTGATTTGTTTTAAGAGACAATTGCAGTGTTATCATTTAAAACAAAAGTGAACTAATTGAATAGGTGTAAAAAGATTTGAAAGACTCCCAGGTCATTACTTCTTCACTGGAACACGGATAAAAAAGACAAACATGTTTTGCTGGCTTAGGCCAGCTTCATTAGGAAACACGTTTAGGCACACTGAGTAGTTTTAGTGTGGAATTGTGATTGGTTACCCTAGTAGCCAGGAAGCAAACTAGGGCGTGATGGTAAG
Organism: Medauroidea extradentata; assembly: GCA_003012365.1. NCBI lineage: Eukaryota > Metazoa > Arthropoda > Insecta > Phasmatodea > Phasmatidae > Medauroidea > Medauroidea extradentata. The sequence continues at coordinate 27,455 of PNEQ01114443.1, forward strand.
ATTTAAGGGGCCGAGGGGTCAGACCTCTCGCCTCCCATCACGGCGATCCGGGTTCGATTCCCGGCGGGGTCAGTTCCCGGATTTTCGCATGTGGGAATTGTGCCGGATGATGCCACTGGTCGGCTGGTTTTCTAGAGGATCACCAGTTTCCCCCGCCCATTCATTCCGGCACTGCTCCTTACATCACGTCACCCCTCACCAGCGTTGAAGACCTCGATGTTAAGTGCTGACCAAAATGTCTTCACGTCACTAAGATTTAAAATAAGACTAGTGCTATGTTTGTCATAATCTGATATTGAGGCCTAGTCCTAGAGCAGTCACAAAACAAGCCATAGCTGGTAAAATTGAATTAACTGGAGAAACCAGTTGTAGCACATGCTGCATCACGTTAAAACAAAATTTTGACTCTTGCTACAGCACCAATGTGTTGAGACAACCACCCTCATACAACAGCTCAGAATTCAGGTGCTGGGAACTAACTCATTTAAAAAACCAAATCCCGGCAACTCCAAAGATAATTGAAAACGTTACTTCAGTGTCCTCATTTAGAATCTTACTGCCGCACCCTGGTTAGGGTCCTGGCCACTAGGGTGACAAACCATTAGTCTACCTCCATCATAACTCGTGTCTCCACTCGCCACGTGATGAAGTTGGCCTAAGCCCAGCAAAACCACACACTCTAGCAACAAAACGTGTTTGTCCTTTTTACGTGTGTTCCCGCCAAGGCGTACCGGTCTACAAGTATTTTAACCTTCTTTCTGCGTACTGTATCTACTTTTACCTAGCTGTCTGAACCCTCTTCGTACATATTGAAGTACAGAACATAGAAATTAGAAACATTTTACCACGTTAATTTGTTAATTGATGTCTCAGAATTTTCTGTGTGATAAGCCAAGAAAAACATTGCTATGTAATGAGTTTGTCTACACTTCGTCAACAAATGTTTTACCAATGTAACATATTCGCGTCAGTTTATTCTTGTGCTATTAATGTACAGCAGAGTACCAATTTTACAAGGCCTCGTTGTTCCTAAATTTGACCTTGTTAAATTGAAGGTTGCAGATTGACCCCTGTTCCGTGCCCCATATTCCACTATGAATGTAACAACTGTGTTAAAAGAGCAGTATTTCTTCTTCTCAAGTCTAATTAGTTTTAATAGTCTCTGATGCAAAATTAATATGTTCTTGAGTTATTTATCATTAGTAGGCAGTCCATTTTGAGCAATTTTTTTCTTTTAGAGAAGTTGGACAGTTTATTAGTTATATGTACGTTAATTAATTTCACTAGGCAAGCATCATGCGTATAAAAATATACACTAGACCACTGATTTTACGAATACTCATGGTTCCATTCATAAAATCGATGAGGGGTTATTTTGCAAGTGCCTCTAGTCTGGCCTCAATTTTCGTAACGTTTTGCAGGAAAGTAAGAAATGTAATAGAATATTGATTTATGTCATTAGACAGCCATCCTCCAATCAAATGCATAAGCTTTCTCTGAGAGGTAGATTATTATGACCAATCTCTGTCCCCCTAAAAAAAAAAAGAGAGAACAGAGCATGGAGTGCTTTCTCGTGAGCACATTGTTTGTCTTCTGTAGCATTTAACTGATAAATAAGGTTAGTGATAGTTGAAACATAAATTTATACCGTATTTGCCGGCATATAAGACGACAATTTTTACATTTTTGGCCCTCAAAAATTGCTACTTGTCTTATGTGAGTGTGCAAAAATTTTTGGTAGCCAAAAATCGTTTGAAAGCTAAGCTGTATGCTGTGGAGTAGTATGATGTTTCAAGGAATTAGGTTTTTCGTCACAAATGAAAACGAGTGTCCCGTTTATTTAAATAAAATTAACAATACGAAATTTTGATGAGAGTCATTCATAATAAAGGACACTTCCTCGCAGCGAAGCGGCGATCGATGCGAGCGCGTGCCGAGATACTTTGTCTTGCCAGCCTACAACTCTCGGGCGGAGAAAACAAGGATCTAGGTCCGCATGCTTTCATCCTTTGTCTCGCAAGCACAAGACTCTCGGGTGGAAAAAACGAGGATTTAGGTACCGTACCACACATTCATGTGTCTACCGTCTAGTGCTAGGCTGGCGGACAACAGCACACAGGAATGCGATGACCTTGCAAGCAGCTGTTGTTGCCCGGCGTTGCCATGTAGTGCGCGGCGTGCCTTAGGTCGGCGTTGCCAAGTCGCGCACACCTGCCGGCAAATGGAGATATCACCGGCCGCCGCCGTGCATTTCCTTGGCTCTTGGGCGCGCTGAGAGCAGTAGTAGCCGATGTTATTTGTTTATGTGTCTACTATGATGTTTATATGCCGGTAATAAATGCATTGGAAATATTTAAACTAAATTTTTAATGTTTCTGGCAAAGGAAAATACAGTAATATTTTTCTGTCGGGAGTTTCAAAATTAATAATTTACTTTTTTTTTTTTTTTTTTTCCAAGATTTTGTACCTTCAAAACTATGACTCGTCTTATATGCGGGGTCGTCCTATATACCGACAAATACGGTATTAGTAGGTAGACGACTTACGTTTTAGAACAGAGTTCTGAGTGCCTTCACACGAATGCAAAGTCTGGTTTAGTATTGTTGTTGTTATTAGTATTAGGGTTGTGCGAATACTGGTATTCCTTAACGAAATGAAAACAAATCAAAAGTTGATTCATTTTCGTGAAAATGAAACAAAAACGAAAATATTTCATTATAAATTTATGTCTAAACCAATGTTATTCTAAAGTTTATGAAAATGTATTTTTACTATTAGTTTATGCCAGAGTATCACATTACTTTCCTTGACACTATAAAATATTATACTTTAAGGGCGTGGGTCATCTCAGTTTTCAATGTCTTTTTTATTTTTATATTTGTACCAGATTTTTTTTATTTTTTTATTTATTTATTTTTTTTTTTTTTCTTATTTTAGACATAAATTGTGACTAATCTTCCACTTAGAAAATTGTTGTATCTCTCATAGTTTTCACGTAATGAGTCGTTAATGTCAAAATTTGTACTTTACGGTTTTTATATATGTCAAATCATTAACTACAATATTGTTATACACTGATTTTTTTTTTTTTTGTTTGGTATGTCAGTTGGTTTTAGTGGCGTACATAAAACCGTAAAGTGCAAATTTTGACGTTGACGACTCATTACGCGAAAACTATGAGAGATACAACAATTTTCTATCAGGAAGATTTAGTCACAATTTATGTCTAAAATAAGAAATAAATATCAGGAACAAATATAAAAATATAAAAAGACATTGAAAACTGAAGTGAACCACACCCTTAACTGCAAATGAATTAGCATTAGCCCACAAATATTTTGTGAAACTTCCATTAACCATCTATCTATGAGAATTTAAAAAAAAATCAGCTTAAGCTTAGGTCTATTTGTAAGCAAGGTGCCATGAATCAGCTATTTTCGAAAATTAGATAAGTGTATAGGCCTAATGAATCAAAACATTGACTTAGGTCTCTTATTTAGTTGACAGCAATATTTTCATAGAAAATTATTCTTACTTTGGCATTAACTTCTTAACAGTACTGGTGGAACTGCAGGCAATAAAAATTAAATTAAAGCATAACTTTTCTTGTATAATCGGCGACTCAACAACATTAAAAAAGACACATTGTAACCGTAACGTATTTAGTTTGTGAAAACAAGTTTTAAATTTCTAACCCACTATGCCCTATAATTTTCAAATAAATGTTCACAATGCAGTTTATTTTGCGTCTTACTTGTTGGCATCGAAATTAGTTTACCACATTCTGTACATACGGTGCCGTCGCCCTTTTCTTGATCAGTGTAAAAATAGTACACGTTAACGTAGCAAACCAGGTGCATTTTCAATACTGTAAATCAGCCATTTAATGCAATGTGAATTTATACTAATAAATAGTCATCTTTTGAACAAAAACCATGTTCTCAATATTGGTATATACTACTTCCTGCTGTCAAAGTAATTACCATAATTGCAGTTGTGTGCACCTATTGTGCATCATAAATTATTAGTAGTCTGCGTAACATCCATATGTGAATATTTTGTCCATGGATAAGTAAAAAAATCGAATTTTAAAAAAACATATATATATGTGTGTGTGTATATATATATATATATATATGGTGTGATTGATAATCATCTCTGTTTACAAAAAGATAATTGGAAATTATTTCCTCTGTGGCTATTTAATGAACTAAAAAACAGCGTCTACAGGTTCATGAGATGGTAAATAGACAGCGTTACCGTTGATCATACAGGGTAGCGACCGTGAAAAGTCAGGGAATGCTCTAATAAAAACCTGGAATTTCAAAATTTATTAAACTGACATTTCTGCGGGTGGTATTAACACAACGTACCATTTTCTTGGAACATATACCAATTTTCAAGACCCATATGCTTTCTTTCTAATTGGAATTTTAGTTGTGTTGAGGAGTGTGGAGTTGACGCAAAGTACCAGTTTTTCGTCTAAAATATAGGTTTATTTTGCGCTGTGTACCAGAATTTTCAGTGGTTACCGGCAACTTTAATATGATGTATTATTGTTATTTATTTAACTAATTTTCTCATCAAAAGTAGTTGCTCCAGTGTTGCCAAACCAGTGGTTTCCCTGCCAGTGATGTTTTCAAGTTTCCACAGTGGTGAAAAATTTCTCTTCCGTGGTGTTTCGTGCATACTGTTTGTAAAATGCTGTTAAATTTTAATGAATTTTTAGTTAATGAAATCGGTTTTAAAGGGTTGTGATGTTTTTCCTCACGAGTCCGTAGTATGATATAAAGTGTGGACTTGGCAACATAGGATCCACAGTTGGCTTTTGTTCTTATCATGCGGCATGCTGATACTTTTCTTGTAATCGTCAGTTCTTTAGTTACTTGGCGTGAGTATTTTTTCTATGGTTCGTTCAAGTATTAATGTTTTGTGAACAACTCTTACGTCCGTGGATTTACATTTAAATATTTTATCTACCGTACCGCGAAATGGAGGAACACGCCTGAACTTTTCGGCTCGTACAGTGACAATAAAGGTACGTTAAAAGTTACAGTGTACTGTGACCTCGTGTGTATTTATGAAAATGATTAAGTGCATTAAAAATATCTGGAAACGTATGTTTCATTAGTGCTATTTCTACGACGTAATTGATTTACCATATTAGTCATGACAGGAAGAAAAAGACTGTATTTCGGTCATATTGGTTAACCGATCCTACTACTATTAAATGAATCACCAAGTTCCTGCTTATTACTCTGCAAGGTGCAATTGGTGCTACGTTAATTTGTATTTGAGCAACATGGGCCGGTGTTCCGTTGTGACCCACATCAGGCAGAAAACGCTATAAGTTAGCTGGGAGTTAAAAACTCTGTGAAGGTAGGCCTAGGTGCTTTTTTCAAAGCTGTACCATGTGAAACAACAACGTTTCCAGATTAGTGTCGTAGCAAAGAAACTACAGTTACAGTGAGGTAAAGTAGGTTTTGGCGTCACATTTGGTCTTACGTCGTATTTCATGGACGAAATGAGTTAAATGCTAGAGGGGAAGAAAGTTGTAGTTTGTTTATGATGAATCATTGAACAAAGTTTCGCAAACACAACAGATGCGCATTACTGTTTGTTTTTGGGATTCAAAGAGTGATGGTGTAGCGACACATCTGCTTTAGGCCACTTAATAAATGCTTTTAATTCAGGTACATGTAGTGAGCTCTCTCTCCATAACTTCACAACCACAACATTTTAAAAGTGGAAATTTAACTGACATAAATGAAAATTGTTGTAGTTGAATATTTCCAGGACTTTGTTGCTTTGTAAATAATGAAGATATGATAGAATTTCTGCAATGTGAAGTTACGTTGGTAAGTAGTCACTAAAAGATGTAAATGGTAGGAATCACTACTCATCATGTGCCGGCTAAAGTATTGATTGTAGACGTATAGTTTACTGATGAAAAATGTTTCTAGAGATGTCATAAGTAGTCCTACGTAAATTGTTTTAAGGTTAGTTTAAGGTAAGTTATTTTAGGTTAGGTACCTATCTTTACCTAACCTAACTTTAGGTTAGGTAAGGTTAGGTTACCTAACCTAATGTTGTTGTAATCCATACCGTATAAGAATTCCATTATTTGACAGATCATAAAAAATTAGGACAATGTAAACAAAAACATTATGTATGCTTCCACCACCGTGTGCTTTCCATCTGACAACCAAAACATGTAAACAGTTTGTGGTTATATTATGATTACCATAACATCCCAAGTGTGTTGTGACTTTCTTTAAATTATTTTTTTAGATCTAGGACAAATAATTTATTTTCGATACTAGCTGCACATTAATCTTACTAGGGTTAGGTGGGCAATGTTAACGGAATTATTTCATATTACAGTAATGGATAGCCTACTCTACAGATGTTGAGTTAATATAATCATCTAAAATGTAACATTATTTTTTTGTATATTTTCTTACGTATGATCAAAATTGTAACATTTAATGCATGTATGAGCAACATATGTTTTCTACTTGACATTTAAACAGATTAAATAATAGTAGCATATTTGATTACAACAAACTGAAATTGAAAAAGCTTATGACAGTGCAAGCAAACATATTTCAACTAAAATAATTCATGGAATCATTATTACAATTATTTTTTGTGTTGCCTTCAATAGGCCTCGTTTAAGTTTCAGGTAGTAGACTATCAAAAAAATTTACCTTTTGTGGTAGGGCCTACCTTTGAAATATTAGTGTTATCATAGTCATGCGACTCACAATACTTAAAAAAAACATGTGAAAATACTTATTGTAGACTACACAGCAAAAATTTGTGCTCTCAGAACTGAAACGGAAATAATAATATCAATAAAAAGCGTAAGTAATAAACATGGGTAGGCCTAATTGCCCAGATCAGCTTTAAATCATTTTGTTGATTAACACAATATTAAACAAGTACACTTAAATGACCGGTAAATATATAAATATAGATGTAGGTCTTCAGGCATTTTCTTTTGGTAATATGTAGGCCTACATTTTTGCAGCTGACAGGCACAAAATCTCAGTGGACTGTGGACTTGATATTAACCACTTACTTGCAAAAAATCATAAAACACGGAATTTTTCGTACGAAAAGAATTTGAGTCTGCGTCTTGTAAAAGAATGTTTACATATAAGACTACAAGAACGGTAAGTGTTTACCCACAAATTCTGTTAAAACAAAAGTTAGGAAACATTTTTTATTTTCAGTAGCACTTTTCTCTCGATGGATTATCTACTTCTTATTTAGTGACTGTTTTTATAGACACACCAGCTGAAGTTCCTGTCTTCTGAAACACATCTTAATATCCCGTTGTCATTAGCGATTGCAAGCCAAGTATTTTAATCCCTGCATTGCAATAAATTACAATTGCATAAATGCACAAAATATTAAAATAACACCTTACAAGAATCTCAAACGTACACGAACACACGAGAAGTTTAAACACTCGCAACTGAAATGGCCGCTCTTTATTTTGGTTGCCGGACGTCAAAATATCCCATTGGCGATTACAGGCTGGGTTTTATAATCAACCACATTACAATATATTAAATATACACACAGAATTATAAAGTAACACATTATAAGAATCTCAAACACACAAGAACACAGTAACTTTTCACACTCGCAAATGGCCGTGCTTTGATTTGTTTTGGTTAGAGATCGACTGATAACGGTGCAGTTGTTTGTAAATTAGTTATAAAATATTAATAGAATGAATAGAATAAAATAGTTAACTGACTAAAGCTGGGTACGAAGCCGTGTTATTGTATTATGTTTCCTCCAAAATGTGTACTTACTTTTCACGTATAATTCACACTACTTTCAATGTCGGCGATGGAAGTTAACCGATTTGTTTGTCCAGGCTGCCACTACTGCTTCATCAGGTCATATGGTCACGTCCTGTGGTTTTAAATGCTTGCCACGTGTCTGCACGTGTTAAAAATTTTGGTATCATCTGCTGTCAAAACACGGAATTCTTACATGGGGTAGACAATAGGTAAGGTAACTTAAACCAAATGTTAGGTTAGGTCAAGTTAGATTACCTAACCTAAACTAACTTAACTCACCTTAAGTATTCCAAACAAACATTTTATTTAAAATAGGAGTACATATAACATCTCTAGAAAAAAAATTTCACTGGTAAACATTATGTCTAAAATCGATTGTTTGGCTGGTACACGATGAGTAGTGATTCTTAATATTTACCCAAAAAAAATTTTGTCATGATCATACAACCTGGTTAATTTTATTGATATTCTGTTAGTCAGGGAAATAAGAATAGCTGACCTGGAAAAGTCAGGGAAATTATTTTATAGGTTTTGCTTAGCCATCCTGTCATACTATCAAAACTTGTAGGAAAAAATCATGTCTTTAAAATTATGTGTACGTGGCCTCACTGTATTGTTCCATTTAAGAAGTTTACATTATTTTGTACCTTGTATGTATGAACAAGTTAACTTGAACCCTTTCAAGAAAATTTCCTGATTACGAAGCTTTTTTTTTTTTTTCTTCTCTCATCTCAAAATGTCTTAACATGTTTTACTGTATTGTCTTTCATAATTTTGAGATTATTTCCTATTGTAATCGTAAGTTTGCAGACTTTAATTTTTGTGATGACTTCTACTAATACAATATTCATATGTTTTTATGTGATATTTGTAAATTTTTATTTTATATTATGCCATATCAAGTGAAGTCTATAATCAACACATTGCAAATACAAATGCGTATATTTACCCTTCCTCTTGTACAAAAAAAATTTTTTAATGGCAGCCCCATTATGGATAAAAATTTTGTCAAATACTGCAGTGCAGCATGAGAGTACATAATTGAAGTAACACCACAACTGTGTAATTGCTGTAAATAAAATAACCATTTTTTTTTTTTCCGAATGTGAATCCTTAAATTTTTTTTGTTTTATTTTTTCGTAATTTTTTGGCAGTGCCTATAAATGGCTCTGTAAAGTCCTGCTCTTGTAAAATTCTGACCTGACTCTCATATACTGCATTGTGAGATATGGTAAAGGAACGTGAAACGTGTTCTGGCAGAAGTACCATAAAACAGTGATGAGAAGCATTGCGGTAAATAGAAACACAATTTTAAAACTAAATTTTCTATATAAATTCTTGTTTAAAAAATTCAATTTTTAGGCAAGCAAGTTAAAACTGTTTACAAACAGTAATTTTATTGTAATTATATTATTTTAAAGCAAAAGGTGTAAGCTAAGAATTTTTTTCAAATTGTTTTTTCTATTTACCCCCAGTGTTTCTAATCACCCCGTTTTACGGTATTTATGATAATGTCCAAGTTCAAGTTGGCCTGTTATTTTTAATATCGTACTGTACATGTAATTTGTTTGGTATTAGACATGAGTGTGCTAACTCTGATGAAAGACATTCACTAGTCTTTTAAAACAGCCAACTGGATGAGAATTTTTAGTGTATTGACATAGGAAAGTTATTTTTAATGTTACATTATTCATACTGTATTTATACAGTATAATATTTTAAGATTATGATGAGAATGATGGACATACATCATTGCAATACTCTGTTGTGCCAGAAACCCAGGCGGGACAAAAACGAACAAGGTAAAATGAAACAAAAACTAACAAAAAAACTACCAAAGATTAGCTGTAGTCAGAACATACATATAAAACAGATAATTTCCCACAAGGAATTAGTGTATGTCTGATAAATCACACAAATTTAGAAGAAAACCTGAAGGAAAAAACAAACACCTTAGACAACTGAAAATATTTAGGACAACACATCAGATAGCACAGACAATTGCTGGCACAAAGGCCAGGCAACACAATCCTGGATTATAACTTCACAGATGTAAGACAGGACAAAACAAATAAGACGAGTCTGAAAGACATTGATGGTTTTTTCAGACGAGCTTGTCGCAACTTTTCGAGAGCCGTCATCTCCTGTTTTCGGGCGAACTGGAACTACAGTATTTTCTGCTTCTTCGTTATTTTGTATAATCTTACATCTGTGTAGTCTTCCTTTTCATCCAGTCTTGTGTGTTGTCTTGTTTCCATCCCAATAATTATCTGTACTGGCTTTGTGTTGTCATGTGTCATTTCAGTTGTTTTGGTTATTTGTGTGGTTTTCCACTCAAGTTTGTATTTATATATATTTTTTTGCATCTGACATAATTCCTAGTATGGTTTATTATTTATTATGTACAGTACTATCTTTATTCTGTTTGGCTGTTCTGGTCACAGCTTATCTTTTTTTTTTCCTTGTTTGTTTTTGTCTCATCTGGGTTTCTGGTATGACAGATTATTGCACAACACTTTCAAATGAATGATACCATTTTAAGATATTTGTTGTAAAATTTTTCTGAGTATGGTTTCATTGAATACTTCATTTCATATTATTGTCTCCAATATGTAGAAAATACTGCAGATTGAATTCATGTCTGCAGTAGTTCTTGTATTGCGATTCTAAGACATACTCATATTTTTTATTTTGTTGTGTTTTAGCCAATCTTGCAGCCTCCACAAGCAGAGGATCAGCACGCTATCTCTACATCGTATGACAGTGAGGGTCTGCCTTGGGACAGCAGCAGTGTGGTGGAAGATAAACTACCCTGGGAAAGAGAGCGAGGGAAGGAGCGTGATAGAGAAAGGCATCGTGATAGGGATGGCTATCGTTCCCGTAGTAGAGAAAGGGAAAGAGACAGAGACAGGGATAGGGATTGGGATGAGAGGACTCGTAGAGATGATAGGGATCATGACAGAGAAAGGTCCAGGGATCGTGACAGAGATCGTGAGTACAGAGAATTGTCTTGGGAACGTGAACGAGAACGACCATCAAGCAGAGTTAGCCAGCGGCAGCAGTGGAACGACCGATCTTCGGAGCCTCCAGAACAGCGCCACAGCCTGCGTCGTCTGCATCCTCCGCTGGCCCACAAACCGAGGGATGGTTCCTGGCCACCATCTGATGAAAGAAAGAGACCTCGTTCACCTCCGGTACACTCTTCGCCAAAGATGCCTCACACACCTCCACCCAACGGTACCTTGGAAGATGTTGAACCATCATCCCAGCAACAGCAGCGGTGGTCTCCGAGCAGAAGTGAGGCTGGCGTCGAAGTGAAGAAAGGTACTTTCTTTGTTGTTGACTTGATCGTCAGTGTGTGTAATGCAGACTGGAGGTCAGTTGTCTTGTCTCAGCGCTGGCTTCGCATTGTGATACTTGGTTGGTTGGCAACTTTCTGACTCTTTGTTACACACAGACTAGAGACAAGACACCTACAGCAGGTATATTTATGGTCTTCCTTATTTTTTGTTTGTTTACTTGCTTAGTTGTTTAAATTGTTTGATAAGCACAAACCATTACATATAATGATTGTTTCAGGGAGTAAGAAAATAACAGTGGTTTATGCAAACACTAATTAATAAACGTCCAGCTAATTACATTTTCTTACTCTTTGCGTATTGTTCCAATTTGCAATGATATTTATGACTTTTAACTGTAACCAAATTATGGAAGTTTTTGACATTTTATGATTGGTCTATGCAAATCTAAAAATATTGCATCATACTTCTTAACCACTTGTGCGTTACAATTGTGCCATGTATAGAGGTAATGAATGCAGTGGTGATGCGCTTTGATGACTGAACATAGTGTTCAGTGATATAAGTTAAATTATTGTCCTGTGAAGGGCAAAATTGTATTGTGTGGTGATCATCATGAAATTGTGCCGTGTAACTGTGTGCCGTGATAGCCGCTACGTGCAGTGATTAAAAATATCATGCCTGCATTGCCGTCCGACTCTTGGCAGACAAAATAATAGATGCACTCAGTTCTGTTTGCGCGCTGAAAAGTGATGCTTCTTTTTTATCGTGCAGAACGTGGCAGAATGCAAAAAGAGTTCTGGCCGATGCTTGTGTCGTGAAGGAAAGCATTGCTGTTGTGAAAGCATGGTTATTTTCAGGCATGTATGTAGGGAAGTGGCGGGCTGGCTGGGTTGTACATGAGTGTGCACAAAACGCACGGTTAGGGCTGTGTGTAGTGAGGCCAAAGGCATTACGCTGGTCCCATTGCAGAAGTTTGCTCGCCCAGTCGGCAGAAGTTTGAGTCTCTGTCGCCGGGTGATGTGGAATCCATCTCGGAGGGGGAGATCCCAGAAGCGGAGGGCGACTCTTCTCCGGGTGCAACGAAGGTGACCGCCGAGCCAGAGGTTGGGACTGTGATAGTTGCAGGAACCAGAGAAGATGTTGCTACGCCTGAGCAGGACGCCAAGGCCACACCTCCGCTACCACTACTGTCCCAGGGTGGAGGCACCCCCACTCAAGACTTGACGCCGGCTAAGGCTTCGTCCACGCCTCTCGCCACCCCAGTTGACTCTCCTATTGCCCAGGATGAGCCGAGCCTTGATGTTGAGCCCTTTGAACCTATCTTGAGTGATGAGGAAATTGTTGACGAAAGTGATTCTCAGGTGAGTCATTGGCTCATTGCATTATTGCATGCTACAGAAGTGTGTCATTGTGGTTGTATGTACCTTTTGTATAGCTCATTTTGAATTTTGTATTAAATTGATATGCTGGTTGGAGTACAACATACACATGTTTTCTAAGAGCATTAGGACTTTAATGCACTGGTGGTTCTAAACTAGTTCAAAGGTTAATACGAATACATGAAAAAAAAAAAAAAGACATTCATGTTTCCAACATTTTCAGCCTAGTCCAAATATTTACATTTTGCATGTAATACCATGATGTGAATTAAACAATATCTCATTCGTTGCCATAGAATGTGCAGGTATATTCATTTATCCACATATATTTAGCACTTTGTCTATCAATTTGGGGTAATGTATCAACACACTATATCAACAAGATAGTGGAAGTGAAAGCTGAAAGTCTACCTGGTTACCAAACCAGTAAGTGTTTGTGTGTTTGTTTAAATGAAATGTTTGTTGTAGGGTAGTTAACATTATATTTTTGATTTTCATAATATAAAAAAATGAAAATTATCACTTCACAGATCATAGTGTAAAAATCAGTGCTGTCACAAAGTGTGGAAACAAATTCGAATGGCTAAAATGTGGGAAAGCAGCTGTTCCTTTGGTGTGAAATTCTAAATGTAGCCTGGAAAAATGTGGTTCGAAGATAGTTCTTGGCATGAACGTGTACAAGTTAATGCAGGAAATTAACACACTGCTGGCTAATATTACAGAACTTTTGAACAGTTTTGTTATCAAGTAAGACAAATAACTGCAGTATTTATGTGAATGACATATACATATGCGTCTAAAATGACCCTTTATATTTGTACTGTGTTAAGGTGAAAATTTTGATTTTGCAACATACCGTATTCGCCCATGTACCCCGCACACCCATGTAAGCAGCGCACCCCTTTTTTCAATGACAAATTTGGGGAAAAAAATTTTTTTCAAAAAATAAATTTTTTGGGATAGAAGAATTTTATTATGGGGCAAAACAATCAAACAAACAAAAATTATGCTCACCTACTATATTTATTTGTATATAGCAGCCACATCTTTAAAATAAATCAATGCCTCATAAATGAGGCGGATGTTAATGCACGGAACTGATTTTGCCGCAACGAGAGGTTGACATGCGCTTTTTTGCTTCCAAGTGGCAAGCGCTGCATGCAAGCAACACGGCACCAGCCAGTGTCTGTGTGTGTATGTGGGCGCGCTCGGACACGTGAGTAAGCGAGCGGAAGTTGTCAAGGTCAACTGGTACAGTCGCAGCACAAAAGCAATACAAACACTCCACGTGTATCACCACT
>PNEQ01114445.1:0-41306 GCA_003012365.1 Medauroidea extradentata
TAGTACAGGTAGCCGGGGTAATATTTTGTGTACTGACCTCGTCACTTTCTTCGTTTCCCGTAACTTGTAATTCTTCATGGACTTCACTTTCAGAATCAGAATTATTTACGTCACTACTCTCACTTGCCGATTCCCAGTTTGCTATTATTTCTTGTATTTCCTTCTCACTTAGCTTAGACCGTTTGCGTTTAGACGCCATAGTAAATAAAACTGTTTATTTTCGCGAACGTAACTTTGCCTTACAGCGAAGGCGGGACAAAATTTTTTTTTTATTGTAAAACTATAATATGACAAAACAGGTATTCGTGCTGCTTCCTATCGTCTCAAGTTACAACTATCACACGCAATCGACTCACAGTTGCTTTGTCTCGACGAGAGAGGGCAGTAGCAAACAAAGAAAGTATTTTTAGCCGTGTGCAAGCAGCGCATCATTTGTAACTGTGGCGCAAAGAAAAACTAAACAAGCATTATATGAACGACGGAAAATAGTTACAGCAGTAACGTACAGATCGCAGAAGCGATATAAAACTTAAAACCTACGCATCAACGTAAATAAACGGGCTTGCTCTCCAGGGCAAAACTAAAAACGTAAATATACGAGCATGCTCTCTGCGGCAATGCATCCTTCGCTCGTAAATATACAGCCATGCTCGCCAAAGGGTTAAATGAATTTGTTTGTATAGAATAGTGGACTGTTTTTTGTACTTTCTGTAAATATGATAATATTTTATGTTTGCCTGAATACATTGTAAATTAAGAACATTCATCATATACTCTTTACTTTTATGAGGCAAAACATCCTTGGAAAAAAGTTGCTAAACAGTATTAGTGTGATAGCTTGTTTGCAATGAGTAATGCCATAGCCATGTCCAGAGGTCGGTCGCACACTCGGTGTAGCAACCCTGTAAACGGTCGTCACTTTACTATAGCTTTGTTGGGGCCATAGTTGATGCAGCACTTAGTCCCTCTCGAAGATGATCAAGGTTCTATTCCCAGCTGTGTGTACCAGAATTTTCACACATGAGTATTATGTTATACAATGCCAGTTATTGTCATGCATTCACAATATATGGTTTCTTAATCAGTTATGCATTAAAATAAGCAAGCCTTAAAAGTTACGAAAAAAAAATATTATTTTAACGTTGAAGCACCTACTGCATGAGGTTGTGCTGGAAAGGTAAGCTGGAAGTACTGTGTTTCCTAGGCCAGGTACTCTGCATCAGCTTGCCTTCCTGTTTTTTACAGCCTTAAAAACAGAGGCTGCTAGATATGATGAGCTGATTGGGTTCACATGTCAAAAACCCTTTTGTGCCAACAGCACCTGAGTGATATACCTACTACAGTATCTTTGTTATTTCCTACCACTCGTGATAACTTCTTTCCTTTTCTTATAACTTATCAACATAGGCCACTTCTTACCAACAGCAACACTCAAACCAACCTGCCTCCTTCCGGGCAGCGACAGCCAGGGGCTCGTTCTCTATCCAAATACCTGGTCACCCAGACATTCATGTGGATCCATGCCTCAGTCCATTACTGTATAACAAACAGTCTTATCTCGAACACTGAATTTTTTTAACCTAAACACCAATAGTTGCTGACCTACTCCCCCTGCCATTGGGTCCACTACAAATAGCAGGCAATGATGCCATTACAATCTCTTGTCTCCTACCTGCCTGAACCCCTCATGCTGAAGACAACCCAGAAAGTAGCTGCCACAGGCTATGTTCATCTCAGTTTTCAACCAGAAGTAAATGTCAACTCCAGAAGGTAGATATCAGTGTGCATTCAGCAATAAAAACTCTTCAAAAGATAAGCATGTCGCTGTTATGTTTGCTGCTTTATTGCCACTAGAAGAGCACTTGTGATACAATACTAACAAAAATAGTTTTGACTACACAGTAAGTTCTGTAGGTTTGTCATCCACTCTAAAAATACAGTACATCCCCGATCTAACCACATTGGAGCTAATGACATTAGCGATCTAATGACATAATTACCAGGAATCCTGGAAATTGATCAAAGCTAAGCAAAGTGCAATAGATCACAGTACAACGTTATTTAAAAGTAATTTAACATACATTAAACAATAACATACTGTAGTTATAATAAATTAGTGATATGCAGATATGAAACAAAAAAATGTTAAAAACTTTGGCTGGAATGTAGTTGAAGCGCACGCCGGGTGAGTTAGGCCGCCCATGCAACACCGACATATGTAAGACGTGATGACTAACGCTGCCTTATCTCCTTCTCTCTTCTCCACACTCCCTCCTCCGTTCATGCCTATCTCACATTTTTCCACGCGCTCTCCTCTCTGTACTTCCTTCTTTCACTCCTACATGTCTCATCTGTGCTACGCAGTTAGCCACCTGACGTGCACATTTCAACGGTACTGTATTGTTCAACTTGTTGCTCGTCCATATTGTATTTTCCTTGGAGAATGCTGTGCTGTAAGAAACACACTGCTAAAAATAGGTAACACCCTTCCTGACTGTCCATGCCAGCTAATAACCATTCACTCTCCTTCCCCAAGCCTACAAGCCAAATTGTCCTCGTGTGCGCGTGCATCAACTGCCGGCGCCGACTGTGATAAATCACGTGAAATTAACAGGCTTTCTGGCCGCAAAGCAGTGCCACATATTTGCCTTTTCTTTCCCACCCTTTCCCAGCCATCGTCTTTGTTTCTGTGTCTGGTGATAGCCCAGGGGGTTGGGGAGATGAAAAGAAAACATGATTCTTTTGTTTGTTTTTTTTTTCTCATTACAGCAAAGCAAAAAAAAAAAAAAGGATCAGCGTGACACTCAGTCCGTAAGAGAGGCAAAAAATGAAAACAATCCGGCGTTGTCTCATCTTTTTTTTCTCTTGCTTCACATCATGTTGTGCGTATTAGAATTGACTCGTCTTGACCTTGACAACTTCCGTAGTGTTATTGATCACTCAGCATGTGAGGCATATGGTTGCAGCGTAAAAACGGTCGTCTAGTCCCGTGTGCTACATGTGGGCTGATAATGTTTTTGATTATTCTCGCTCAACGAGGCAGCGATAAGAACGACTGCGACCAGCGTGTCGAGAGCCACTTTGCCTCTATTCGCAGTGCAGAGCATTAAATTGGTGTGTTGTGCATATTTTTATGATTTTTCTTGTAGGCCTAAGACAAAGCGACAAGTAATTCAGTCATTTTATAGTGATAGTACCTTGAAAAGTCATTTTTAGCACTTTTGAGTGACTCCAAATTCGTGTTTCTAATAGGCATACTGGTTTAAAAAAAATACTGACTTTTTTCTTTTACAAGCATTTTCATTAGTATTGCTTAAAATCGTATAATGGCGACAAGCTGTAACAATTTATGCGTAATTTCTGAGTAAAAATAGACCCAATGGCTCTACTGAAAGGTGTTTAATCGTTGCTGTATACTTTCACGTAAATAATGAGTCTTGTTGTGGTCTGTGTGTGTTTCGCGCCAGGCAAGCAGGATGAATCATGCGCGCACCGCGAGCTGAGAGGGAGACAAACCTAGGCCAGCTGGCTGCTCTCCCCTCCCTCATCGTACACAACCAGACCTAGCGTTCCTTGCTGGTGCACACGTCACAGCACGGCTAACGGCACACGCGGGATTATGATGCGCCATTTTAATTGGAAGACACCTTTTCATTACACTAAAATATAATTTCAAGAAAAATGTGTTTATTTTAGGTCAGTAATTGCTCTTAACTTTAACACTTCGAAATTTTAAAAAATGTTGTGGTACCAAATTAATTCCCTCAGGACTAACGACATCGGTGCTCTTACGACATAATTACCTGGCATTGTGTGGTGTCGTTGGATCGAGGGTTTACCATAATGGTTATGTTTGCTGCTTGTCACCAGATAAGCACTTGTGATAAAATGCAAACAAAAATAGTTTTGACCACATAGCACGTTCTGTAGGTTTGTCACCCTGTGTAGTAACCTACAAATGTGGTAGTTTTACAACTGTGCTATTAAAGTGATGGATGAAAATGATTTACATATTGGTGTCTTTAAGAGTGCATAGTTTACAATTCAGTGCTAAAAACATCAGTTTAGAATTGTAGGTTTCTTGAAGCCAATTTGCAAAAATGAGGAAACAGCAATCCTAGACAATAGTTTTCACCAAATTTCGGAGCAAAAATTTTATACCTGATGAACAATCTCTGGCGCCAAAATCTTGTACATTTAATTACTGTGCAAGAGATCACGCTTAGCAAATGCATCATTGTGGGTGAATGTTTGCTCATAAAGCCGGCAAATATAATTGTCATAGATTGCTGTTTTGTAGTTTTTCTATATTGAATTTCAAAAACGTGTAGATGACACCCCTTCAAGTCATTTTTCTCATTATGGACACTTCATGGAGGTGCATTGTGTCCACGATTTGCAGTTGTTCCATATACATTATATGGATCATTTTCAGTTAATAGTTTAAAAGCAAAATATATGTACAATATAGTTTCAGTTTTTCAGTTTGGGTTGTGAAAGTTAAACAAAAATGACCGAAATTTAATGCATTATAGGGACGGTTCATTACGAATTAGATGACTACATTATTTCCATCCACATATATTCTACTGCAGATTATTCTGTGGTACTCTGGTGGAGAATAGCATGTAAAGGCTACTTTATGTAATACGAGAAATTGTATTTGTATCTGGAGGCCACTCCAGAATGTTTTATTTGAAACGTGTAAACAAAAAAGACAGTCATATATATTAATGTAAACAAAAAAATTAATTTTAGGATACAAGGTTATAAATGCAGCTATAATTTGCAATAATATCCGAAAATACTAAATTGTATCATTTGTTCTCCCCAACTGTTGATGCACCATCTGAAGTGACGCATGTGGAACTGGGGGCGACAGTGGTGGCAGTGGTTTCTGTCTCACCACGGCGAACCACAGAGTAGTTGGCATGCCATGATGCCACAGCTGGACCTGTTGAAGTGAAGGTGGACTGCACACGCTGAAAACCTCCAGGGACTGTCAATTGCTGCTTCGCTGTTGGTTCATTAACTATTACAGGCCATGGCCTGTGACCTGTTATTGGATAGCTGACTTGTCGTGGTGCTGTGGTTAGTGGATATTGAACAGGTGGTCGAACTATGCTAGAAACATCCCATTTTGGAGCTGGCACAATTGTACCACCATATGTTTCAGGCAAAAATGAAGTTGCAGTGCCTGACCTCACAACAGCTTGTGTTGTTTTCTGATTTGCTTCTCGACTTGTACTGGCGCGTTCACGGCTAAGTTCAGCAACCTGTCTGCTATATTTTCGTACCTCCTTTGCCTCTTTGATGAGTTTCTCATTTAAACCACTCACTGTTTGGTTGAGCTGCAATACTTCGCGTTGTAGAGTTGTGTTTTTAACCCTTTCTTGGTCTGCTTCATGTTTAGCATTTTTTACTGCCCTCTGCAAAGATTCCACAAGAGCTTGATCATTTTTAATTTGAGTTTGCATAGAGTCCCTCTCTGCTACCAAGTTATCCAGTTGTAGCTGTTGTTGGTGACGAATCGTCTTCAAATCTGCTAGTTGTTTCAGAAGAGTATTTTTTTGAGCTTCAGTTTCTGAAATCTGCTCTTTAGCTTTGGCAAAGTTAGAATCAGCTTGCACCAATTGCTGTCTCAGCTCTGACATCTGATCTTCTTGGCTACGCATAGTAGCATCTCGAGACCTCACCTCTTGTAACATACCTTCTACTCGTTTTTCCCATTCTTTTAGCTCTGCTCTAGCAGCTTGCAGCTCATTTTCCAGTCTCTGGTTGTTTTCCTCAAGAGTTTTTACTTCTGTTCCAATCTTTTGGAACTGTTCGAGCATTTCATTTTTCTCTTCGTTGCTGTTTGCCAGCATCATTGCAATGTCTTCCTTCTCTGAAGATAATTTTTGGATATTTTGACGCAATGTTGCAAGTTCTTTATTAGCTGTGGCCAAATCCTGGGAAACGGTGTTCATCTCGCTCTTTAGGCGACTGGCCTCTCTCTCCGCAGATATTCTTGACCTCTCTGAGGCTTCAAATTGGAGTTTTAAATTGCCTAGCATGTGCTCTGTATCGTGCAGTTTTTGTTCTAATGCTGTATATTCAGGGACCATTATATCGATTTTTGCCTGAATTCGAGCTGCGGTTTCTTCAGCGCTGATGATACAATATTCCTTCGCTCTCAGATCCTGTTCAAGTGTGGCAACATTCTCTGTCAGCACATCAATGTTGGTCAGAAGACACTGCCTCTCTTGCTCCACCTGGAATACGTGTTGCAATTTTTAAACATAACTATGAAAGTTATAATCTGTACAGTATAAGTTTGCCTGTTTATGATGTTTTCCTTTGAGAAAAGTTTCTTTCTCTTTGTGACATTTCTCTTCTGAGAAGAGCGTCTGTAAACACTATTGAAGAGACCCTTTTTTCTTCCAAGAAGTCAGGTTTTAAAAGTCTACACAGTGAAGCTACTTAGCTTCTTTCTAAAAAGAAAAAATGTCATAATCTAGCAAACTTATACTTTATGGACTATACAAGATGTGTGTCTGCATTCTGTTCCCGATGTTCACTCAAAAATATCGGTTTGCTGGTTTAAATGTAATTAAATGTGCTGTGAACATAACCTTGGTGTCATTTTGATGTCAGTGTTGGAAGTGGTTACCTGCCTGCACACGTCTCCACATTATGGAAAATTACACATAAGGTTTCACAGTATCATATTCCTGCTGAATGCTGTATAGCTAGAAATATTGTGAGGCAAGATCAGGTTATCTTAGCGGTTAAAATCTTTTGGAAATTACACAATTATCAAAGGACACTGTATGTCCCTTTCTATATTTTGAAGTCTCCAGCTGCTAAAAGTAATATGGATCTTAATGTCATCCAACTACTCACATACTCATATAATATTTCCATGTTACTGTTTGTCTGCATTGTTGTGTCAAAAAATGTGGGGCCTGTAATGCAGCACTTTGATAAAGTAAACTACACGCAAATTTTTGTATAACGAAAAGTTGTTTTATGCATTGCCTGACTGTTCTCAGTAGCCTAAAGCATGTTCTATGCACTGTGTGCCAACCTTGGTGGGTTGGGTGACGTTAATCCCCCCTGGGGTATTCTTTGAACAGTAAATTCTGTGTGGAAACCTTTCTGTACGCATTGGATATATTTTGAAATGGTTTTCTGTATCTTTTTGCAGTGTTAAAACTATTTAGACATTATTTACTGGTGTTCCATTTGACTGTATTTTACGAGTGAACTTTGGCCATTTCCCTGAGAAGTACTGAGTGTGTGTGTCTGTTGGAGAGTTGGGAGGCGATGACAATGCTTGATGACATAGGCAAGGAGTGAAGGGGAAGTATGGAGGGGTATAGCTAGAATGGATTACCCTGGGAAGGAGTGTCTCGCTTGGGTCGTCGTGCTGAGTGGACCTTTAGAACTGGTGCTCTGTGTCTGTCTATCGTATTGAACATAGCTATCCTTTGAACTTGAGCGTGGTCGAGAATATAAGTGTGCGCACAGTGTTTGGGATATCATCAGACAATCTAGGAACTATAATATTGTGACGGCACCTGAGTCATGAGCATATACTCGTGAGATGAACAGTCAAATAAGCAGCCGTGGCGAACGTCTATATGAGACTGTTTTATAGAGTGTTTGTCATTAAGAGGTTATCCTGCTCTGTCTCTCTCTCTCTCTCTCTCTATCTCTCTCTCTCTCTCTCTCTCTCTCTCTCTCTCTCTCTCTCTCTCTCTCTCTCTCTCTCTCTCTCTCTCTCTCTCTGTCTCTCTCAGTCTGTCTGTCTCAGGTACATTTTGAATCCCAAAGCAAATTATTTAAGGTGCATTAAAAGACTTTATAGACATCTTAAGGTTAAATTACACAAATATTGTGAATAAATGGAGATTGTATTTTATATATGTTTAAAATGTTAGATGAATTGTTAATGTTTGTTCTTGTATGGAATGGGTTGGAATAGGTTATACCCAACATTGTAGAGAGTTATATGCAGTGTATGTTATTTAGTTTTTTAATAAATTTATTCTGGTACGGGATTTGTGTCTCACATGTCTATTAACATGTGGTGGGTTTATTTTCAGGGAAAATTGTTGTCCACTTTGAGTGTTTTTATCCCCTTTCACTAAACGGTTCAACTGTGTAAGGATTTTTTACTGTATAATACAAATGGTGTTCTGAGAATTAATTACTTCTCCGAGATGAAACCATGCTTTGTCAGAAAACATTGTAGTTGCATATTCTCAGGTGTTCATCGATCAACTGCTAGAACAAATATCAATATCTGATCTTAGTTTTTTTTCTGTATTCTTAAGTAATATTTTAACAGTTACAAATTTCTCCTTCCCAACTTGTTGATGTGTGCTAGTGGAAACTCCCATGTCATGCAACACTGTACACATCTTATTCAGTGATGCTGGCAGTCTGTTTCTTACTTTCTGCATTGATATATCTTACCATTATAGGACATTCTTCATATACACGACATCTTGTATTGTTCTGATTGTTTCTTTTTCTTTTCTGTATATTAAATCAAAGATTTGCAGTGTAACATAATTTTCTTCTATTGTACAGAGATGGTAAATTTCAACCATAGTTGTTGTACAAACTGCTAGAAGCAATATAGCAATAATTTCTATGGTCATAGACACCTCATGCAAACCGTTTTCCTTTGTGAGTTTCGTTTATTAAAATTGAATTTTCTTACTCGGAGGTGTGTTTCTTGGTCTGACCAGGTCAGAATATTGATAGGCAACGGCAGATTCTTTGGGTTGGTAACAATGAGAAAAACAAAAGAAAGAGATATAAATAAGTTTCGACCACAATGGAGAGGATATTACAAAAATTCATTAAGTATGATGAAATGAAGTTTGTATCTGGATTATATTGAATAGCTCTACTGCTCGTCGTGAATAGTATTGTCCAGAGAACACGAAGCTACGTTTGTAGACACAGAATATATATATAAGAAGTCTGAAATTACAAAGTGCCAGAGAAGAGTTCCTAGCTGGGAATCTGATGACAAGAGAAACTATGTAAAAAAAGTTGAGTTTTTTTTCCCACTGAAATCATCCCTTTGCCTACCGGTAGTATGATCGAGTCAGTTTGTATTTAAGTATTCTCTGTCGCTACATTAAATAATTCTATATATTTCACATTAAATAATTTTTCCTTTTTCATAAATAGAGATTGTGGGATTAACCTTCGTAAATGTTATTTCTCATTTGAAACATTTAAACTTGATCACATGATGGGAACAGTTTTTAAATATTATTTTCACCAACAAGCTTTTGTGATTTTTTTTTTTTTGTCTTCTATAATTCCTCTTGCCTTTGTAAACTACTTGATTGCAAATTTACTAACCATACCTCTTACAAAAATGAATCAATAGAAAATACCACAGCAGGCAGTTTCCATCCTCAGACTGAACAGTGAATTGTTTGCCAGCATGCCTCTGTGAATTCCATATTTCAGTGCAAGAGAACGGTATATGTACACACTGTAACATACTGTTCACTAATAATATGAAATGACTTTCAAGTTTATCACACCAGAGACTCAATACTTTTTATCGGTTAGGCCTAAAGGCATTATTATTAACCCTTTTTGTAGTATGTAAATTGTAAAATGGCTTAGTCAATCTACTTAACTTACGAAGTTCAAACACATATTTGGATCCAGTGTTACTATCAGCAATATATTTTGTATGTGTATAAGATTCCACACAAACTCTGAACTCTTTTGAAGATAGTGTTGGCAGTCCTGTGTACAAAATTTTCATGGCAACGGTAATGCGATGGACTTGTATTATGGAGGACTCTGGTTTGATCCCTGACTCCGGCATCCTGCTTTCGGTATACCATGCGGAGTCTCCAAACCACACGTAGGCACAGTACAGTAAGCCAGTTAAGGGAGTCAAAAAGGAAATGGGGAAGGAGAGGTGGGTGGCAGCCGTTACAGTTTCACAGACAAGGCATTAGCTTGCTACCAATGAAGCTGTGAATTGAATCCATCATATGTTACTGTAATTGCTCTTTTACAAAAAGTAGTAAGGACAAGGCAGTCACATTACTTCCATAACAACCACTCAGAGCATACAGAGGAGGGGACCTACCCGAGCCAGAATTAAAATTGTTCAAGTCCATACCATCGTTCCGGCTGGCAACAGCTACGACCCGAAGCGGACCCACCTGAGCCATGCAGCGCCCACAGGCCACGAAGGAAGGCGGCATACAAGAGGGGGTGGAGGATTCCCGCACACATGAAGAAAGGAGGGAAAATGAACAACCAAATGCAGAAGGAACAGTAGCCCACACTGCGGCGATGAAGATTACTAAATATTCCTGGCGGTAAACTTGAAAGTTTGAGAGATAGGCCAAGCTCACACCTCACACACTCATCTGGGCGACTTCACATCTCATCAGTTTTCCATGGTTTCCTAAACTCGCTCTAGGGGGATGCTGGGTTGGTTCCTTAACAAAGGCCATGGCCAATCCCATTCCTAGTCCCTGTCATTGTACAAAGTTGTGTGTCACCGTCTCTAATGACTTGATGTAAAGCTCAATTACCTTACCTTTACACACATATTCAGCTGACTGTCAAACTGCTCAGTATATAAAATTAAAAATATATTTTTCACTGAAAAAATTTTATTTGCACAGTTGCCTTCAGAGCTGCAAAAACTTTGAGTTCTTTCATAACTCAGACTACAGCAGAGCTTCACAGCATAGTTCAATAGCTTCTCTACGTGTATGGAATAACAGTTGTACCGCAATATTGTACGAAGACAAATTTCTTCAAGAATTTTGAACATACGTACTGCGATACACAGTACAGTAAATTCTTTCACTCTATGTGTTTTATGTATTTAACTTACTCTCCACAATTTTCTAGTGTTTCCATTCCTTTGAGTGTTGATCGTAAATCTTAATATGAATTATTTGAACTTGCATCTCTCTCAACACAAATTTGTTTATGAAGTGCTGATTTATACGTACTAAGAAATATTAATGTTTCTAATGTCCACCCTGCTTAATACATCTTAGAAGAAATATCAATGGATAAGTAACACAGTAACAACTTCAGCATTAACTTTAGATGTAGCCAAAAATGTCATTCTTAAGTTTATAGCATCACTAACGTGACAGACTTTTTAAACTGAGAGCTTACTGTAATCATGCAGTCTTGCTTTGTTTAACAACTATGAGATTGTTTCTTGCAGGGAATAGGGACCATGTCTACATTCTGACAGTACATTTGATGTTCCTGATTGCTGTTGATGGTTTTTTTTCTGTTAAATATACAGTAGAATGCAACAAAGAAATTGTATACAGTAGTGCATAAAATTATCTGTATATTTCAAAAAGAAAATGATGAGGTTCAACCCTTCAATTCTTGCTGCTGGTACACCAATGGTGAGAACCAAGCTGATTGTGTGTGATTACTCTCCAAGCGTACCTGAGTTAGTGAACCTCTCAGCAAGGAGTTGTCATTCTTGAGGTTGGCAACCTGCTTGTCCAGGGACATGCGGTCTTTCTCCAGGTCCCGGATTCTTTGTTGAGCGCTGGCAAGTTCAGTGGTTGCCTGCAAGTAGTCACCTCCAGTTTTTGCCATGCTGCGGTCTGAGCGGTCAAGCCTAGTCCTCGTCTGGTTGTACAGTTCGCGTAGGTTCTCTAGCTCTGATTGAGCTGTCCTGTAATTCCCAAAATTATAAATGAGAGGAAACTTATGTAATGTAGTATATCCATGTGTTACTGTGTATTCTAATACCAAAATCAATGAAAATGAAGTAAACATATTTTGCGTAGTGCTTAGCAAAAATGTTTTCAACGAAAGATGAGTGTGTGATGCGAGTTGAATATAGACAGGCTGCAGAATTAAAAGGTGTAGGGTAAAAAGAGCTTCCTGAGAAAATCCATGAAGCAACAAGAAAACATTAAAGAACATTAAAAATTGACTGTGTCAAAACAACATTATAGAATTATGTTTTCCCTAAGTGAGGTGTATTGCCACCAGCTGCTCAGATCTTAAGATAGTAGCATCAGCCACAAGCATCCAAGAGTTCATACTTGTGCGCCTCCGCAAAATCTTGGTTCCGTGAACCAATGCTCCCACAAGTAGAGGGCGCTATGAGTGTTCTGTATCATAGTGGTTGCCAGCGCTAGAAATTTATGACTTGGATCTAGCTGAGATCTTCATCCGTGAACAATTGTGCCCTCGAGTAGAGAGACATGGATATTTTGTACAGCTCATATCATTAGCACTCGAGAGTTCTGAATTGCCTGGTTTCATCATGATCTTCATTAGCAGACCAATATGCGCATGAGTGAAGAAGCTATGGGTGTTCTGCATAACTGTAATTGCCTACTCCTGAGAGATTTGACCTACATCCATCGACGAGATCTTCATCTGTAGATAATGTTCCCGTGAGCAGAAGGAGCTATTCATGTTCTGTACAACTCTAAAGTTGGATTTATAACCAACATTTAGCATTATGTACTTGTAAAAGTACAATAGCACTGAAGTGTGAAAAGTAAGTATTCATATCATCATGTAGCATGTGTATATATGTGATTTGAGTTGGTCAACTTTCTATTCCTAATGCTAGTGTGCTATGTGGAAGTTGTGAATCCAGCATATAAGTAATCGTAATAATTTAAGACTAAATTAAATTTTAATAGTTTTCAAATACTTCCCCTTTTTGTCATAAAGTACTTTGTGTTTC
This sequence comes from Medauroidea extradentata, assembly GCA_003012365.1. Lineage (NCBI taxonomy): Eukaryota > Metazoa > Arthropoda > Insecta > Phasmatodea > Phasmatidae > Medauroidea > Medauroidea extradentata. The sequence continues at coordinate 12,731 of PNEQ01114445.1, forward strand.
TTTCCGAAACATTGTTATGTGCATTAATTTACTGCCAGCATTCTTAACTAGCAAAATCAATTTTTGTGCATGTCTAGAATGTATAGTGGTGTAAATCCAATCTCGAAAACCTATCATACATTATGTGCATGCAGATGTGCATTAAGTATGCTTGTGAATCCTACTTAAATTGCCAGCGCCTCAAAGTTTTCATTTTCATGGCTCGCTGTGATCATTGGCCATGATTAGAGGAAACATTTGTGGATGTTTTGTTCAGCTTAAGTTGCTCACCATGATCTGCATCCATGGACCATTCTGCCCACGAGTAGCGTGGATCAATCTGTCCACGAGTATAGGGTGTTAGGCGTATTTGTACAGCTCAGATCACCAGTAAGTAGAGGGAGCTATAGGTGTTCATTCTGTCCAGTTCAAATACTCCCACAAGTTAAGATAGCTACTGGTGTTCTGAACCATTAAGTTTCAAGCACTCAAGGGTTCTGACTTGCCTGCTCGCCGAGACATTTCATCCGTGGACCAATGCGTCCGCAAGTAGTGGCATCTATGCATTTTCTCTTCCTCTATAGTCGATAGCGGCTGAAACTTCTGACTTGTGCGCCTCGCCTAGATCTTCACCTGCAGACCAACATGCCTCAAGTAGAGGCATCTATGGGTTTTCTCTCCCACTGTAGTTGCCAGTGGCTGAAATTTCTGACTTGTGTGCCTCACTGTGATCTTCATCCATGGGCCAATGCACCCGCAAGTAGATCAATCTATAGTTGTTCTGTAAAGCTGAAGTTGCTAACGAATAAAAGGAGCTATAATTGTTCTGTACAGTTCAAATCGCCTGCAGGTAACAGGAGCTATGGGTGTTCTATACCATTTTGATCTCTAGTGCCTGAGAATTATGGCTTGTTCAAACAATTTTGTGCCCCCCCCCCCCTCCATCAACTAATTGGCACCCGGGGCATGTGCCCTTCCTGCTCCCCCCTAGTTGCAGCCCTGTGCAGATGATGCAACCACCTATGGCACTAGCAAATGTTAAACAAACCAACAATCAGGATAAAACTCATTACCAACCAATGAGGGTAGACAAACTGCACCAAAACCAAAGTAATTATGAGTGAAATACAGGAACAGCTAGCAGAATGTGTCATAGAGCAGGCGAATAGTTGCTGCAACAATGGGAGCTCTGTTGCCCCAAAGAAAAATGCAACACTGTGTTTTTTTTTTTTTTTTTTTGCATTGATCATAGCTAGACGAACCAAGCTACCAAAAGTTTAGCGTGTAATCAGGACTAGAAAGCACTGCTACACCGTGTGGGGAACAAGCATGACAGCTCGTCGGAACACCTGTCTGCAGTCCTCTTTATGCACTGGCACCTAGTTAAGGCTGTCATAGACGACCATGTTTCTAGGCTGCAGCTCTAAACTGCTGAGCGAGTATTACTGGACCCCAGTAGATGGCAGTAGTGCCGACCAGAAGAGCAGCACTGAGTGGCAGGAGCATAGACAGACCAGGCACAAAGCAATATGCCATCATTAGCAATGCTATGCACAACAGTGGCTAAGGAAACGACACAACCACCTGCGTACCCAAAACCAGGTCAGAAGGTTTACACCAAGTACACATACAGCAACAAGAAGTTTTTCACTGGGGTTGCTGCAAAATGGAGATATCCACAGAACATTGTAGGAACTGTGGAAATACCAGCTATGTCATTCAATGAGGAAATCGGACAAAGATCCACAGGACAGACCTCTGCCTCATGCCTAGCAATGACAACAACAAGATGTCTGGCATCGTGACACCATCGAAGACACCCACACAAAGTGCAATCAACAACATATGGTAGAATGCCACATGCAGAAGTGGACACCCCTATGTGATGCATTAGACACTTCTTTGTGGGTAGCTCACCGAAACCAGTGGCACCAGCAAACAGCGCCTCCACAGAGCCAGCTTGTACCAAGAAAAATGGGCCAACAGACTCTCATCAACTGAGCAATGAATAGAGGTTATGGTTAAGGGATGCTGTTACAGGACTTCCCAGAAATATATTGCAATCAAGATACACTGTCATCCCACCCATTGGCTCATAACTGATGGAGGACAGCAATTGGCCACCCTCTGGTCATGTGCAGGCCATCACACCTGCACCACACAGGCAACACCTGACAGTAAGCCTGCACAAGGAGAGGGCCCAGCTGTCCATGCCAACCCTCCCTGCTTTGAGGTTGCTTTGGCAGGTGTCCCGTGGTGTTACTGATGACAGGACATGGATGGCATCCCGCTTCTCCGTCGATCGAATGACTGTATCGCGGGTTGCCCCAGGGTGCTCTGCATGCTTGGATGAATAGGATCCAGTGTGCACCACAGATATGCTGAGAGGAACAGGTCCACAACCATCCCAGCAGGACCATACCGATTCCAGCCGTGGCTGACGGGCCCCTGAAGCTATTCCTGCTAGAGGTAGACAGATGGCGATTGTCGGGGTGCACAAACGGCCTCCGGGGTAGGTGTATTTGGTGCAGACAATGACACATTATCTTCAATACAGCTTATATGGAGCACCACATTCTTTGCTATCGACACTGCGAGAATCGGCAACCCTGCCAGTACCACAAATGCATACTGGAATGCATTCAGTGGCATTGCAACCAAGAAGCCACTGTACCCTGACACAACTAATGATGCAGGGGGTTACTTCAGTATGTAAAACTGAGCAGTTACAAACACATAAATTGGTCACCACACTACCTGTTTGCTAATGACCACATATTTAAACCTAACGTTAATGTAATGTACTTAGAACGAGCTAGGCCAATTACAGCAATGAGGGTTGATAACATACCAAGGAATAAGATACTCTGGCTAGGGGTAACTTTATTTAGTGTAGTAAACACTCCAGTAATTGAAGTTCAGGGTAAACCTCAAAAGGGTGCAGAAACTCCCTTCCATAGGCTTGCCCACAAGGCCTCTCCCAAGCGTCCAGCTTATGCAGTCTAAATAATAATTTACTTTAAACTTAACTCTGTGTTTATTAATACCAGTATTTAATGTACTGCTCCTCGAAAACTAGCTGATAATAATCTACATTTGACGCGAACGGGGGTCACAAAGAGGAGTAAACAGGCCCGGACATCTCCGGTGAAGCTGGTGTGACGTGTCTCACACGACAGTGGCCTGTGAAGACTATATTAACTGGTGGCACCAGTTCGTTAGTGAGAATGAACACTCGGAGATCACAGTATCATCTCAGGATTGTATGGCTAACAGCCAAGGCATTCTGTTCTGTACCCTCCCGCTCAGCATCAATTCTTAAACCCAGTACACACGGGCATATTTGTTGTACTAGAAGGTGAACACTCTTGTTCACCTCGACTTGTAGCGAACTTGTATCATGTGAACGGCCATCGAGCATACTAGTGACTAGTATACAAGGACTTGTATACTAGTGTGTGGGATAGGGACAGTACTATTTTTCACTATCTTTCTTGTACTAATTGAATATAAACAAACAATTTTTAGCCATGTGCGAATGTTATAGAACAAAATAACTTACAAATACAAAGCATTTTGAAATTAATAGTGTAACTAACCTAACAACAGTTACATATAACATTTTAAATAACAAACAAGTAATAAAAATACACTAGTGATGCTAGAATTAATTAAATTCAAAAGTTTAAAAAATAAATACAAAAAGAAACTGTGCAGCAAAGTTGGCTGCGTGGGAGAGTTCAATCTCGCCACCTAGCACAGTTGTATTTCTACAGTGTTTGAGATTAAACAAGACAAAACTTAATTAAATAGACTTTAAGCATAAACAAGGTTATCTCTAGCCTTTAATGAGTAACATCATATGGCAAGATGACCCTTAACATAATTTCACTGGAAGTACCAAAATGAGAAATATTTGCAGAAAGGTGAATTACATCGTTCATGGTTAATGGGACACATCCCTACCATGTAATGGGCGTTGGCCTAGAAACACACTATCACCACACGATGTGATGTGGGTGGCGTCTGGATGCCGCCACTTCATGGAAAACATGCTGCCAGTGTGTTCCGATATGCGAAGGCGGTATGCCCGCTTTGGCTCATTCTGTACAGGTAGCATGGTGCGCACTCAGTCTTCAGTGAGCAAGGGGGATGTGGATCATTCTACATCAAAGTAATAATGGTGCGACAGACTATCATTGCATCCGAGTGATTGGCAGTGCGGCTCTGAGTCCACGAGACATGCTTCACCAATTGCCAATTTTCCATATAATTGGATTGCACCTATTCGGAAATTCGCAGTGCGGTATTGCTATCCTGCTTGACAATCGAATGTAACATTTGTTCTGGTAAAAATCTAGCCTCATCAGGTCCTTTCCTCGGCTCCCACTTCCGTATTTTAACATAAATGTTCTCTTCTAAGAGCATACATGCAAAACATATGTTATAGTATTTAACAGCCTACACCCCTTTTTACATTCTTTATGCTTGATATGTTGATATAGGGAGTAAACATCAAGCCGATCGAAATCGGACCAAATACTTAGTGTAGTAACAGAAAATTGTTAACTGGATAAATAATTGAAAATCTAATGGCAATCATGAACTTAAAGTGTTATAATATCACATATTACAAAAGTCAAAACATTTGCATGTGTGTGAGGTACTGTGGATAAACTAGGCATGAGAGACAGGTGATGATAAGGCTGTCCTCCAAATCACTTAGAGATATCACTGATGTCTCAGTGTCTGTCCACATGCTTACGGACACTATTAAGGTCGTTCCTCTACATCTGTGGGAGGTTGGTTCTAGAAATCTGGTTGAGATGCCTGTGTTTCACAAAGGTAGCATTTTTCGCAAAAACATATCATCAACATAGTAATAAAATGTCATATCCCATTGAAACAGTTCCATATCTTAAGGATGCTTTAGGCAACAAGTGTACTGATGTGCATGCCTGCTTGGTGTGCTCAAGTGTGTCACTAGTAGGCTATATATGCAGGGAGAAGAAAGTGCCAATTTTTGAAGGAATTGTTGAGTTATTTTTATTGTCGTTAGGTTAGCTTTCCTGTATTGGAGACAGTCGGGCAATGTGTCGTTAAGTCAGTGTTGGTTATGAACATGTAATCGGTACTTTACTATAGTCAATAAAATACATAGCTTTTGCGCTACTGAGACATTTTTATTAGTCCCATTAAGCAGTGCTGGTGAATCCCTACAGTTTGTTGACGAGGTTACCAAACTTCTGTGCTTTATTTAATGTGTCAAAGTCGGAGTATGCAGTAGGTGTGGTGAGACTGCCCTCTGATCCGCGTGCGGTGATCAAAACACAACTGGTGAGTGTTGGGAAATCTGGCTGCGCAATTTTAAGTATTATCTGTGTTGTGTGTGGTGAAGTTGGCAAGATTATATGAAATGGAAAGTAGCTTTGACATAATTAATGTACCAACGAAAGACGAAGGGACGAGTGCAACAACCGAGAAACCAAAAGTCAACAAGATACAGTCCAGTGCCAGATGCTACAGGCGCGGGGGTCGGTGACACATTGCATGTCCCGAGGTACAAGAAATTTTAGAAAACATCCAAGATGGCAGCAGTGGTGGTGGTGGTTCGGGTGGTACAGCTCTTTGACACTTGCTGTGCTCAATAATTACTTCACCCCGAAATCGTATATCATTCTTCGAGTTTAAAGATAAAGAAGAGGCGCTACGTGACCAACTAATTGAGAAATGCACTACCGGAAACCCAAGCAAAAGATGTTAAAGAAGTGCAACAACTAAACCTTAACAATAGTGGTGGAGTTGGCAAGATTGTATGAAATGGAAAGTAGCTTTGACACAATTAATGTACCAGCGAAAGACAAAGGGATGAGTGCAACAACAGAGAAACCAAAGGTCAACAAGATACAGTTCAGTGCCAGATGCTACAGATGCAGGGGTCGGTGACACATTGCAAGAATTTCTGTCTGTCCAACGTCAACAGCCACATGTGATGAGTGCAGGTTGAAGGGGCATTTCGCGAAACAGTGTTAAGCAAAAACATGAGGCCCTTAGGAAACAAAAATGTCTCATCACGTATGTCAGAGGAGAGGAGACTTAACAGTTTGAGTAGTGGAAGTGAATGTGATGAACGACGCTATGTCAACACTAATATAACTGTAAGTAGCAACGACAGCATCATCAAGTACAGCATTTTGGTGGGTAGTGTTATTGTTACCACACTACCCACCAAAATGCTGTACTTGATGATGCTGTCGTTGCTACTTACAGTTGTATTAGTGTTGACATAGCGTCGTTCTTCACATTCACTTCCACTACTCAACACTGCCCCTGGCCAGAAGTATTATACATATGGTGACAAAGAAATCCCTACAGTAGGAACTCTCTGGACAGCAATTTGCAAACTATTGCTGAAATACTGGTTTACGATGGTTATGGGCAGTCTTTATTGAGTAGAGATTCATCAGTCTGCCTGGACTTGTTGAGGGTAGGTCCTCAGATTGTAATTAAGTTGACCATCCTTCTGTTTCCAAGGACCTTTTCATAAGGGAGTACCCACAACTGTATGAAGGAGTAGACAAGCTCAAAAATGTCAAGCTACGGATACTTATTGACCCTTAGGTGAAATTAGTTCCACAACCAATTAGGAGACAGTCTTTTGTTATCAGAGATGTAAAATGGAAATTTATCGCAGATTTGATTGAGAATGATATCTTAGTACCAGTGACTGGTACAACTTCATTTGTTTCACATTCCCACCTTGCACAAAGAAAAATGAGAAAGGGCAATTCAGACTAGTCATGAACGTGGAACGAGCCAATGAAGCAGTACTATGGGAGAGTGTGCCACTACCAACGTTTGAGGAGCTGCTTGCGGATCTCAACAGTTGCAAGTATTTTCAGCTCTTGACATCAAATGGGGTTTTCACCAGCTGGAACTCAAAGGAGTGTCGAGAATGATCATAGTGTTTAGTTGAAGGCCTAGGACTGATCAGGTATAAAAGACTTTTTTTGTATACGCTGTGCAAGGGAGATGTTTCAACAGGTAATTGCTCACTTACTCTAAGGCGTAGACGGCGTGGCGAACAGTCAGGACGATATAAGGGTTGGAGGAAGAACTCGTGAAGAGCATGACCAGTGCTTAAGACAAGTATTGGAAAGATTTCAGAAAATTGGCCTCACGCTAAATCAACAAAAGTGCCAATTTGGTGTCGAGGAAATAACTTTCTTGGGGCATCATATGTCTTCGAAGGGTATTCGTCCTACCAAAACGAGTCAACAGGTAGTACAAGAGTTCATAGCTCCTAAAAAAAGTCAGAAGCTAGAAGCTTTCTTACTCTGATGAAATTTTCAACTACGTTTAGCCCCAACTTCAGCATGCTGACACAAACTTTGCGAATCCTGACTGAAAGGACTTTGAATTCATCTAGAATGAAGAGCATGAACTCGCATTTCAACAGTTGAAGGATACTATTGCAAACCCACCAGCTCTGGGTTTTTACGATAAAGAGACTGTGTTGATCTGATCAAAGATACAAGGCCTGTGGGCACTGCAGTGGTAGTAGTGCAGCACCAGGGACGTGGCCCTCCCCCGGAAAAAATTGTATTTCAAGGTGTAAAATGGGGCTATTTTAGCAGTATTCTTGATAGAAATATTAAAATATTTAAAAGACTAAAATTGTCAAAACATATTAATTTTACAAAGACCGTCATATTTCAAGAAAAATACACTTTTCGCAGCTAAATTCAGTCAAAATTCCTCATCTTCAGTTAGATATTCCATTATATTAAGCTTCACAAAAAGCCTATAGATGGTAGCTGGTAGAACCCGAGGATATTTATTTGCATTCTGGATTCTATGAGGAACAAAAAATCATTTTGCATTTTATTTATTTTTGTTTGGCCGGAAGGGGGAGCCTGGACCCCATGGACCCTCCCCCTGGCTACGTCCTTGGCAGCACCATAACTTTGACGGTCAAAGGCAGCCAGTCATATTAAAGTATGTGAGTAAGGCATTATCTCCAGCGATATTCACAAACATAAAAGGAGGCATTGGACATTGTGTGGGCTTGCGAGAACTAATGCATGTATCTGATGGGAAAGAACTTCACTGTGTTATCTGACCATAAACCATTGGAGATGATCTACTCTACACAGTCCAAACCCAGTGCTCGCATACAGAGGTGGGTGTTGCGCTTACATCCACATACTTTCAAAGTTGTGTACAAACCATGGAAGAACAACACTGCAGACCCTATCTCCAGATTGCTGGATGTCAGAGAGAGAGAGGGACAAGTGGCAGATATGAAGGATATAGAGGACAGAATTTTGATAGTCTTTGTTGAAGGTGTATCCTTAGAAGAAGTAGAATAATACACTTCCAAGGACGAAGAGCTGGCTCAGGTAATAGAGAATTAAGAAGGATGTTTAGCCTAAGGAATGGAAAAGGTGCGAGCTCATCAAAGAGGAACTTTGTGTTGTGAACAATGTAGTACTTAAGGGAACGAAAATTGTAATGCCAAAGAAGCTGATCGCAAAGATACTGGAAGTAGGACATGAAGGGCACATCTAAACCACTGAAATGAAGATGAAATTGAAATTCCAGGTCTGGTGGGAGGGGATGGACAGAGATATTGAGTACTGAATCTATATGTGTAAAGGGTGCAAGCTGGTAAGGAATGATATGGCTCCAGAGCCAATTATGCCAACTGAATTACCCACCCAAGTAAGGCAGGTAGTTGCTATTGATTTCCTAGGACCATTACCTTCTGGGCATTACCTGCTATTTGTTGTAGACTACTACAGTAGATATTTTGAGGTACAGATAATGAACTCTACAGCACAGAATACAATAAATACAGTGACAAAAATAATGGCAAGAGTAGGTTTTATGGATACAGTAGTGTGTGATAATGGGCCAGCCTTCATTGACACAAGGTTCAAGAGCCTCTTGAAGACGAATAGTGTGAAACTTTGGTACACAACTCCGCTATGGCCTCAGGCAAATGGAGAGATTGAGAGGCGGAACAAGAGTGCCTTACGGAGACTGAGGATTGCTCCAGCACTAAAACAAGAAATACTGACATATTTGTTCGTGTACCGTACGACGACTCACACTACCACTTGTGCCCCACCTGGGTACCTGTTCCGAGGGTGAACCGAAAAGACGAAGTTATCTACTATTGCTTCAAAGCCAGGCTTGGAGGATGAAGAAATTAAGAGACACTGATCGATACAAGAAAGACACATATTAGCGATATGTTGATAAACAATAACATGCCAAAGCCTCAGAAATCCAGCCAGGTGATAAAGTATTGGTGCGACACAAGAAAGGATACAAGTTGAGCACTATGACCTGTGAAACACTAAGTTGTGTGGAAGGCTAGAAATTCCGTTGCAGCGCAATCTCCAGATGGGAAAATTGTGAGAAGAATTTCATCATTCTTTCAACCTGTTAAGGAGCAGCGCAATCTCCAGATGGGAAAATTGTGAGAAGAATTTCATCATTCTTTCAACCTGTTAAGGAACAGGACATGAGTAGGTTCTGTGGTGTTACGGAAGGGAGGCCTGAAGCAAAGAACCCAACACCTGAACTCGATAATTTCCATAAGTGCTGAGGTGCAACTCCCTGAACTCGACACGTCGATAAGTGCTTAGGTGCAACCCATGACTAAGGACAACCTCAGGATTGATGCTTCACAGAATCCAAGTACAACATCAAAATAGTGCAGAGCAGTGAAGGTCCACCTCTCTAGCGAGCGGCAGGTTCCTACAAAGTACAAACACTTTGCGTTAAGACTTTCTTCATAATGAGTAAAGTTGAATTCATTTTAAAACATTGCTTTTTTCTGCTGAAGGAAGAAAGGGATTGTAGAGTTGTTATTGTTGTTAGTTTAGGATTGTTAGGGTAACAATTCCTGTAGAGGAGACAGTCGGGCAATACGGTGTAACTATTAGCGAGGAGTAATTCTAATATTTTATGCATTGTGAGTGACAGACCTGAGCTGCTTAGAGAGTGTTTCACACTGTTCTTCGAGGCAGGAGATGGTTGCCTTGCGCATGCCCTGTGCCACCAGCAGCTCGCGGCGCTCTGTCTCGAGACGGTGCACACGCTCGCCACACTCCATGGCTGTCTTCTCGAGGCGTGCATGCTCTGCCACCTGCGTCTCGGTGGCTAAGCGCAGACGTTGTCGCAAAGCATCGCGTTCCTCCTTCAACCTATCCACATCGGCTCGTGCCACATCGCGCTGCCTCTCCAACCGGCTGATTACGGCTTGAACCGAGGCACCAGGCACGTCCATCTCTTCGACACAAGTCCCCATTTTTCCTGCAGGAATTCCATATTATTCTAAGCACTTTTTTTGTATTCTAAATATTTTAATATTTTCAGTTTGATTGCTCTTTAATTCAATTGGCAACTATGTTACATATGAGAAAAAATATATACATTTCTAAAAGTCTTCAAATCTACTAACTCTGTTAATGCTCTTCATTTAAAATAAAAGTTGATGAAAGCTTAGTGGCTAATTATTTAATATTTTCATTCCAAGACATTTTTCAGCAACTTATAGTCCAAAAAATTTGACTTTTTTTTTTTTTCTGTGAGAGACTGGGGTTTTATATTTTGCATTACAAATCAAACAAATTTTGTTTTGGCAACATTGAAAATTCGGTTATAGTATTTGCATGGAAACTATTTGCTAGTCTAGTTTATATTGGTTCTCTATTTCTTTGTAAATTGTCTTTGTTTTTATGTTTACATCATTTTCAAACAGAGTAAAGGCAGATTCACTTTGAAGTTAACATGGAGCTTCTTACATTACCTTTACGTTACAGCTGAGTGGAAATATAGGTCACGATGCAGTGTTTCCACATTGAAATATCAGCGACGCAACTGTAACTTATAAACGTCGAAATTGATTCAACTTCAACATAACGTAAAGGTTAAGTTAAGAACAGTCAATCAGAATAGAAGTTGTTCTTTTGTTGGCTATTACCTACAAGATTTTATCATGCTAAAACTAATGTTTTACACGTTTAGCATAACCTCAAATTGTGTGCTGCTTGCTCTTGCCTGTACTAGTGTATGAAAAGAAGTGTATTTGTCATAGTTGTGTTCTGAAAGCAAAATGTTCATTATTGTAATTTTATGAAAGTAATATTTTTAATTCCACGGATGATTTTTAGCTCGTGTGACATGGTATTTGAGAGTGCATTGCCTAATATATGTGTGGCTATGGTTGTTAAGTGAGTCATAAATTGTTATCATATATTCATAAATAATTCAGAGCTAATGTGTTGCTAAAACATTCGTTGAAGAACTCTACAATAAATTTAACTAGATGATTGCAAACTTTCTGTTCACTGAGGTAGGTGTGACATGTGTAGACAGCAAACATACTGTTAAAATATCAAACAAGTGTCTCACGAAAGACGTTAAACTGAAAGTTTAGGCGACCCATTTCATGAAATATATAGAATTCCCAAAAGAATCACTTTTAAATAAAGCATGTGTAATGTGAGAATAAAAGAACAAGTCGGTAAAGGTGTAATATTACAACTAGGAGGGTTATATATGACATATTTTCAACACATAACTGAAACAGGTACTAGCAAATCATTTTCATTATTTATTTATATTACCACTTGTATATGTAAATATTTTGCAGCTCAAATAACATTGTTAAAGGTAAATATTGCAATTATCGTCAGTAGTCTTGTAATGTAACATACTTCATTCGAGGCCGACAGAATAGTGTGTTTTTGCAAACATACGAAATATCAAATCAGGACCAAAGTAACCAAATAATATAATACTGTGAGCACGTTAAGAAGGTGGACTCACTTGAATATGAGTTAATGTAATTAGAAGATAGTTATTCCACAATTATAACTAAACGGTTTATATATTATGTGAGCAGCACAATAACTTATAATAATCTTGGTGAATTTGTCGAAAACTTGACTACAGTTGGTAGCCTTGTATCTCAACTTAATTCCAACTTAATACCAATTGTAGTCAAGTTTTCGACAAATTCACCAAGATTATTATGTGTTATTATACTTCCCACTTAAAAATGTAAATTTTTGGAATAACTATCTTGTAGTTACATTAACTAGGCCAGGGCTACCAGCCACACTAGTGTGTTGATCTGCGAGGTTCTACAACGGCATGACAAGCCTGCCCTGCAAAGGAAGGTGCAGGCAGTTAACACTGCTCTGCATGGCTGTGTGGAGTCTGGCAGGTTCAGCAACCTTGGTGTGATTGGTCTAGAGGGAGTAACCAGAGCCGAGCACTCGAGGCATGGTCTGCATTTGAACTGTGTGGGGAAGAGGAAACTTGCTGACCTCATCGTCTGCAGGATTCATCCAGGCCATGGTTCTAGTCAGGAAATCCGAGTTATTGTGGGTAATCGTAGGAATTTTTTTAGGGTAAAAGAATCATTATCAAGATCAAATTCATGTACAACTAAAAGTAATAAAAAAAGTGGTGATTATGAACATATAGAGAGCTCCATCTGGCAACTTTAATCACTTCTTGAAATTACTTGAAAGTAACCTAAAATTAGTCTACCGACCTAACACAGAAATTATTTTGTGTGGTGATTTTAATATTGATTACTTAATAGAAAACAACAAGAAAACTTAACTAAATAATTTACTTAACACTCTCAATCTGAAGTCTATAGTTAACTTTGCCTCTAGAATACAAAGGACCTTCCAAACAGCTATTGATAACATTTTCGTTGACAACAACTTAGATAAAACATATAGGTGCCTCCCCGTTGTAGATGGACTATCAGATCATGATGCACAAGTATTGATCATGACTACTATCAGTATCCTTCTAAAAGTCATCACTATAAGAAAACCAGAAATTTTTCATTAGAAAACATCATAAAATTCAAAGATGATCTACTTAGGGAGCAGTGGTCACCAGTGCTTACATGCAATGAAGCAAATTTATAAAGTTTTAACACTTTTATAAATCAAGTTCTCTTACTTTTAGAAAAAAAAAAACTTTCCATCTAAGTTAACACACCACAGCACTAAAATCAAAGAAACACCTATGGCTTACAAAATAAATAAAGGTTTCTTGTGCAAATAAAAGAAACTTGTACAAGGCTGCTACTAGAAATCAAAATTTAATGAACCACTACAAGAAATATTGTAAAACTTTGTCGTCGTACCAGGCCACAGGCCAGGTGGAGTTGCGCATGGTCACAGCAGGTGTTCGCAGAGTGTGTCAGTGGCAGGTGTGCGCTGGTTGGTAATGGCAGATGTGCGGTACTTGAGTGTGTGTGGCAGTTCAGTGACGGCGGCAGGGCGTGTGTGAACTTGACACCGACATGCGACACCTGCCATTCCGGTCGCTGCACGGCCATCTGCCAGTGCAGGACACATGGCTTTGCTGACCCCTCCCTCTACCAGGGAATGAAGAAGGCAGTCTGGAAGCAGCGGCCGCGATGGACGGAACGAGAGAGACGTGGTGCGCTTCGGGACTTTGATTCGTCCAGCGAGAAACGTAACGTGCGTGTGCAACTATACGGCCCAGTATTTTACTTTGTTTCGCCATTTGGAACTGGCTCACTTAAGGCCCTAGGGTATGGGGGTGTAGACCACCCCATAAGTGTCCATGTAAGGTGTAGTTTTCTTCAGGTCGTCCCTGTGTTTCCCGATACGCAGTTGTTTCGACTCGCCAGGTGAGAGAGGGGCACGCCGGCACGAACAGACCACGACCCATCGAGCCTCGTGTTCCCAACTACACACTTAACTGGGTTGCGCCCAGAACATTCCGACGCAGCTCCGTTCCTACCTCACTCTCCCCGGACACAGCGTCAACTTTAAGTAATGTGATAAAATGCGCAAAAAAGAATTACTTCAACAGTTCTATTCAAAACTCTGAAAATAAAATTAATACAACATGGAACATTATAAAAAACACAACAGGGAAAGTGTAAGAACCATGTTCAGCTTTAAAACTAAAGGTTGGTGATTTTGTATCAGCAGACCCTAAAATAGATGCAGATATATTTAATTCCTACTATTTAAATGCAATAGATGAAATGCTTGGTAAAGCCACTAAACCCAGTATACCATCCATCCCAGTCCTTCAAGGTACAGAATATCCCGCTATGACCCTAACATGTACACCACCTAAAGAAGCAGAAAGAATAATAAATTCACGACAACCAAAATTATTGAGCGGATATGATGGTATTAGCTGTAAATTATTAAAACAGTGTGCTTTCGAATTCAGTGCCCCACTAAGTCATGTTTGTAATGCCATATTCGAAACAGGTTTGTTTCCAGACAGACTTAAATGGGCAATGGTTACCACAATTTTTAAGAAAGATGACAGTATGTGTGCAGCTAATTACAGGCCAATCTACCTGCTCACTGCTTTTTCGAAGGTAATTGAAAAATTAATTTATGTAAGATTATTACGACATTTTGAGAAACACTATATTCTATCAAATTTCCAGTATGGTTTTAAGACAAACATTGCTATTCCTGGCATACATAAATGACCTTCCATGTTCCTTGAACTCCAGAACTACACCCATTTTATTTGCAGATGACAACAGCGTTATAGTGTCTGGAGAGTCATTAGACGATCTTAGAATGCTAGCAAATACTACTTTTACAAATTTGGAGTCATGGTTCTCTGCAAACAAATTAAATCTTAATCTCGGAAAAACACATATAATGCATCTTTTAGCTAAGAACAGCAAACAGACTGACATTAATATTGTCAGAAATGCAGAAAAAATTAATGAATCAACTGTAACTAAATTTTTAGGCCTACAAATACATACTTCACTAAACTGTAAATTTCATATTGAATATATTTTACCAAAACTCGGTTCTGCATGTTTCGCTTTACGCAATATTGTTGATATCTTAAACAAAGACACAGTAAAAACTGTTTATTATGCATACTTTCATTCTATTATGACATATGGCATAATTTTCTGGGGGAACTCCACAGGCAGTAAAAAAGTGTTTCATATGCAAAAAAGAGCTATCAGAATCATGAACGGTAAAAAACAGACAGATTCTTGTAGACCTCTTTTTCAAAGCGTCCAAAATCTTGCCATTTGCATGTGTATATATGTATTCAATACTCTCGTTCATTTCCAAAAACAATAATAATTTTCAGAAAAATGAACTATTACACAAGCACAACATGAGAATAAAAAATAAAACACATTCACATGCCTTCTGTAAATCTAAAACTGGTACAAAAAGGGCCTTCCTACTCTGGTAGCGTCCTTTTTAATAAACTTCGCAAAAACCTTCAAGAAATGTTCTCCTCAAATCAATAACTCTTTACAAAACAGCTAAAGGATTTTCTAGAAGAACAAGTTTTCTACTCCATGGAAGAATATTTGAATCATAAACATTAGAAAGACCACATATTGTCACACACTGCACTCTTCTTTTTTTCTTCTGCTTCTCTTTCCTGTTTACTGTTTCAGATTTCCAAAACAAAGAATCTATAGAGTTGTTGTACAGAAGGAGCTGACGAAGATTCAACATGAATTCATATACCATATGAGATAACAGTGTCTGTATAAACATGTGTAATCGTTGTATATGTATAAGTTTTCAATTTATTATGTTATCTTCATGACTTGTCCAATATCTTTGTACTATTGTGTATTGAAAAGATCTTACGGATGCAATAAAACTTAACTAACTAATATTCAAGTGAGTCCGCCTTCTAAACGTGTCCACTGTATTATATTATTTGGTTACTATTTGGTCTTGGTTTGAGATTTCGTATGTTGGCAATAAAATATACTATTCTGTCGGACTCGAATGAAGTATGTTACGTTACAAGACTACTGACGATCATTGCAATATTTACATATACAAGTGGTAACATAAATAAATAACGAAAATGATTCGCAAGTACCTGTTTCAGTTATGTGTTGAAAATGTGTAATATATAACCCTCCTAGTTGTAATATTACACCTTTACCGACTCATTCTTTTATTCTTACATTACACATACTTTACTTAAGAGTGATACTGTTGGGATTCTATTTATTTCATGAAATGGGTGGCCTAAACTTTTAGTTTGTCTTTCGTGAGACTGGTGAGACACTTGTTTGATATTTTAACAATATGTTTGCTGTCTACAAATATCACACCTACCTCACAGAACAGCGAACTTGCAAACCAGGGGTCTATTCTGTAACTTTTTAAGGTCACCATGATGGCTGAGTTTAGGTCTGTAACTGCAATGCTGGCCGTCACATGTCTAAGAGCTATTCGGTAAACAATTTGCTGACCTAAATGTGAAAGATACTAACCTCAGTTCAAGGTCTGGGTAGGAGGTGATTTTTAGCAAACTTACTGACCTCAGCTGCGTTCTATTACTGCTGAAATCACTGAGATTACTGAGTTTACTGCCAGAAGTATCGGGACAGTTTCAGTGTTAGTGGAAATCATGTTTGTCTCAGTGAGAATATTTTCAGAACGTTTGGCAATACAGTAATAAAAGAGGTTGTAAATATAAACAACAAATTTAATCAACTGATATAAGAAAACCAATTTGGCTTAAAACACAATTTATTAAATCGTATTATATCCAAAAATGCGAGTAGTTTACGAGTGCATAGTCATTCTAACCTCGTCTATTAATAAGACTATATACTTATATACACATACATATACATAGTTACATTGACCTTGTATTACTTTAGTTAGATTGTTGTACATGTCCCACAGTCACAAAAATCCTGTAATTATATCACCTAACTTTCGTAACATCCATAAGTCCTACACTCATTTTTAAAACTCCCGCCATCACTTATTTTAGTAGGTTTGTTTTACTCGCCGTGACCTGGCGTCTCTTTTTGCTCTTTCAGCTCCCGGGGCACTCCTAGGCATTTTACTTACCGGGAACAATATGGCGGGGGTCCGTTTTACTCGCCAGGTCAAGCGCCTCCAGGTCAAGTAGGTCATGCTCCCGCCGCTCCACCTCGCGAGGTAGAGTTGTGGGGGCAAATCGTCTGCTAGACGTTTTCGTGCCAGTCTGCTACATCGTGGTCTGTTAACGTTCGTAGTGATATGAATGAGAATAACTTATTATTCCAAACAACATTGGAAAATGATGGAAATATTAGAGCCGACGATGAATGAATGGTGTTATGGTGTTATTTACAACAGAATGTAATTATTTATTTTGTACATGATAATTCTTCTTCTCTATTATATTCCCGATAACTTCTGCTAGTTCGGCCATCACAAATAGAAATGCACCCACGCAGTAAAGCGTTTTCCTTCGCCCTTTAAGAGTACAACTCCCTCTGACCTGGGTCAACATTATTCAAACTCCACCAACTCCAGGGAGACGCGAGAGACGCTGGGTCAAGCGTGAGTAAAACAAACCTACTGACACTACACAACCTCTACCGATCCAGTAATCTCAGTAGTCGCTTAGCCTCGCACAGGGTGCATACACGAAAGCCCGCGAAAACAACTGGTAGTGATCTCAGCAGTTTCGGAACTGATGCTGATGTTACTGAGATTACTGAATTAGTGAAATCAGCAGTAACGGAATGCGGCCAGGTTATAATTATTTACTCCCGAGATCTTCAGTTTTTTGTAGCCTAGTGTTATATATTGGTGGGTTGTTTTAATCCACTCCTCGAATATAACAGAATGTCTTTATGCAATTATTATGTATTACCTATTACAGGACATATTTAAAATATTTCTCCACAGTACATTTATTGTTTTATTTACATTTTAGGAATGGCTGAGCAGCTTTTATGTAGAATCCACTAAAACATACCACATTAAAACAAAATTTAGTAAAACAAAATATACAACTTACCTTTTAGAATATGGTTCTGCAGACAGATCCTGTGTATTCCAAGTCAACATACTTTTGCATTTTATCACGAAGTCTTTCCCACATATATTTGCTTTTAAAACCTGAATAATACAATTTCCATCCTTGTCACTCTTATTTGCGGATGAGCATTAAACGTTTGGTATGCTGTCACATCGAGTCTTGCACTACATAAATTTTTGCCGCATAGTTACATTAGTATTTCCACATTGTATAATTTTGTCATAAAACAGCTGTTGTCAAAATCAGGATGCATTTGCTTGAAGACGAAAATAATTAATACAAATTCAACGTGGCAAGATGGCGGCAGGTTGTGTGTGTGTTGTATGTGGTAATAAAGTTAAGAATTTCCAACAGGGAATTGGCTGTGAAAGTAAATGTGGAAGGTGGTTCCATACACAAAGCGTGAAGATGTCGAAAGATAAATATAATGATTATAGGAAGGATGAAAAGCTGATGTTGACTTGTGATAGAAAGGACTGTGCCACCTGTTGACCTTGAGGCTGTTCAATAACTCATAGGAAATTTGAAACACATGGTCGAAATAATAGTAAAAGAAATAAGACAGGAAAATGACCGTGTAAAAACGGCTGCTAACTATATGAATGAGTGTTTTGAAAAATTCAAAATTGAACCAGCTGATGTCAAAGAAAAGTTAAAAAACCAAACACAGGATGAGAAGGGAACGAGTAGCAATTCGAAGAGCTACAGCAGTACACAAGAAAAAATAACTTATTAGTGGAATACCAGAAACAGAATACGAAGACGTGTATGACCAGACCATAAACATGGCAAAAGCACTCGAAGTAGATCTTACTAAGAGGGACATTGATGCAGCCCACAGACTCGCCACGAGAAGGGGAAACATGAACTCGGCCATCATTGTAAAACTAGGGTGCAGATGGAAGAAGTTATGAGGGCAAAATACAGAAAACGCGGCCTAATAACTCAAGATGTGGGACTCGGTAGTAGAGAAACGTCCATATACATTAACGACCATCTAACCCCGAAAAACAATGCCCTAGCAAAAAGGACCAGGGACCTGAGGGGTAAACACTTGATCTATGCAGCTTGGACAAGAGATTGCAAGATTTTCATCCGAGAGAAGCAATTTGGACCAGCCTACAGAATACGAGACAACTCTCAACTTCTAAAACTGGAGATGAAACTTGTAGGTGAGCATGTGGGACCATACGGTATAAGAATTCCATTATTTGACAGATCATAAAAAAATAGGGCAATGTAAACAAAACATTATGTATCCTTCCACCACCATGTGCTTTCCAGCTGACAATCAAAACATGTCAACAGTTAAGGTATATTATGCTTGCAATAACATTTAAAGTGTGTTGTGATTTTCTTTAGATTATTTTTAGATCTCAGAAAAATAATTTATTTTCAATACTAGATGCACATTAATCTTATTAGGGTTAGGTGGGCAATGTTAAGGGAAATTAATCCCCACCATCTTGTTTCAGGTTTCCGATACTAACACATCTGTTGTGTGTTTAGAGAATCATTTCTCTTCGTAGCTGAAATAGTTCCGCAGATCCACAAAGGAGAGCAGCACACTCGCATACTTGATCACGTGGTGTTAGTCAACTCCTCACATCCCTCCCCACATCACCCTCCATGCTCTTTCCAGGCTCCCACCCCTCCCACTGGACAGTTATCGGTCTCTTTCCATCACGCCATTCTCTTCATAGGCTGCAGCATTGTTGCCAAACTAGACTGTGCACGTACTGTGTGTGCGCCAGCTCTGTTCCCGGCGTGTATGCATTGTCTGTCCTAAACGTCACGTACTCTACTGACTGGATTCAGTTTCTTGGACGTACTCCATTGCAAATTGAACGACTGTCAAAGAAAACTAAACAAATAAAAGAAACCCATAATATAAGCAGAGTATGCTAGTCAGCAAGATACATACACAACAAGAAATTCCAAAATGGAATCGGATCAAATAGAAACAAGGAACAAACAGATAATAAATGAAAATAATAACAAATAAAGTAAAAAATCAAGTAACATTCTTTATTTGTTATTATTTTCATTTATTATCTGTTTGTTCCTTGTTTCTATTTGACCCGATTCCATTTTGGAATTTCTTGTTGTGTATGTATCTTGCTGACTAGCATACTCTGCTTATATTATGGTTTTCTTTTATTTGTTTAGTTTTCTTTGACAGTCGTTCAATTTGCAATGGAGTACGTCCAAGAAACTGAATCCAGTCATGCACTCCCATTGCACAGTTCTTTCAAAGATCATAACGTACGCTACTGTAACACAGTGGCAAACACGTCCTAATTTACGACGTTACTGCAGTTAGTATGTGTGTCGACATGATATCTGCCTTGTATTAGGTATTTAAATAATAATAATAATATCGTCTTTATTTGGCGCAGTTAAGACATACTTGCCTTCTCTTACACAAATTATTAAACTACTTAAGCATGTAAACAGAAGTAAGCAAACGTTACAACTTCCATTAAGTGGATGACAATAGTACATCAGTAATGGAAGCTATAAAAATAGTTAAAATATTTTGTTAAATAATTTTTTAGAGATGGTATTTCAAATTAACTAAATGTTCCAATTTTTTGTTACTATAGGATTAAACTCAGTGGTTACAGGAGTTTTTGTCATACAACGAGTGGGAAACATGTAAACTGGGATGCTGGCCTGGAATGGTTCATTCTGCCAGTTTCTGTCATTGTGTCAAAGTTGTGTGATGCCATCTCTAATGACCTCGATGTCGACGAGACGTTATGCCTTATATAAACTGGATTCAGTCCCGGTGGGATTGCCTGGAATTTTCACTGCTGGGAATCCATAGACCCGTTTGAAGGGCACATATACGCATTACCCCTTCCCTAGCATAAAAACTTGTAGAAATAATGCAAATTTTTAAACATAGATCACATCTCATTAGAGTTATGTGACTTCTGATTAATTGGTTTTCTCCTTCAATGCTGTAGGCCTACATGGCATGCACTTATTAAGTCGTATGGAATTTAAAATTAACAATTTTTTTTTTTTTTTTAGCTAAGAAAATAGAAGTATAGAACAACGTGTGTACATATACCTACATACCTTCGTATACATCTGAAATGTTAATTTAGGGACTACTTACAATGCGGAGTGAATATTTGAAAGTCAATTTAAGGCAAAATGTATTGAGAAGCACATTTTAATTACATATTTTTTTAATGATATTTTTAAAAATTTATTTTTCTTTGCGTTTGCAGGCAATATACAGCTAAGATATTTCCATGATATTTTAGTACGGAGTACTTTTGCATCACATTCCTAGATCTTTGAGTAGCACGTTCGCGTCCTGGTTTCAACTACGCAGCCGATATATTGTCACTCACCCCTCCTCCCTCTTCATGACATTTGGCCAGCAACAATTTTCGTATATTATATGTGTATCACTATCATACTTTCATTAACGAGTAAACTTTTGAGTACAATGCGTGAAATCAGGAAATAATATGACATACTGATTATATGTTTTAAATATAAATTTAACTAAATAGTTCAGTATTTCATACCACTACAATTGGCGCTGCTTACAGCTTAAATTTAAATGCATGAAATATCAATATCAGTTCATATTATTTCAGAAATTGTAACAAGTTTTCAGATTACGTAAACTTATTTCCTCGCATTTGTATGTCACCAATGTTTCAAAACAGCTATACATTTTTTAAACGTGACAATTGTTTTGATCGGTTCACTTGATTCGCCAAATTTGCTTTGTAATAGTTAAATGCAAGGAAAACATTATTATATGACCTACATGCATTTAAATTAAAAATAATGTTTGTACTAGATACTACAGTTTATTGAGTTTACACCGGGTGACTTTATTTTTAATACATAGGATATTTCCTCACATCATGTACCACAATAGGTCGAAATGCATGTAAAATATTTCACGGGTGAGCAATCTCCTTTATTACCGGGCTGTCAAAAAAATGTGTAGATACACACGTACACATATATATATATATAAGTAAATAAATAAATTAATAAATAAATATATATATACACACACACACACACACTCCCCGTCCGTTTGAATTAAATCTATCACAAACGCCTTTTCAGAACTAAGGTAATATTTAGTTATATACCTTTAACCTTTAAATACCCTAAAATGCCTTTGTTTCTTTATATAAATGTTATACACACAATTACAAGTTTTCAGTATTTTATTTTGATAAATTTAAGATGAAGGTATTTCTTTATCATTTTCCTCGGTGATAAAGCATTTCCTGTAGGCCCTATTGATTATAGTAATTTGATTTGTTTTATATAAAACCAATTTGTTTGATTAAAATTTGCAGTGCTCCGACGCAGTCATGCGGAACTTTGGAAGTTTATTTGAAAATAGTGCCACGTACACTGCATAAAATCTTATGTTACTCATACGAGTTCATAGATGGCAAACTAATTATTCCGTTTAGTAAGGAACTCTTTTCAAACAATGTAGTCTTGAGAATAGGCAAGGGCCTGTAAATAAGTGTAGCGTCCTACGTCATGCATTGTTGGCCGATAGTTATATAGCACAGTCTAGTTGATAACAGACGAATCACAGACGTCCAGTAGTAGTGCACTAGGTCTGTCATTGGCCCAGTCAAATAGGGACTCAACAGTAACGAAATCATGGCATCAGAAATGAATACATTACATTGAAGCCTAACAGTCAACTTTTCCCGCGATGAATCACCTTCTCTAATTATAGCCGTTTCGGGACAAATTCTGAAAAATACATATCGGATTTTGTGCGAATTAGTACAAAATTAGAATGTTTTACGGGAAAAGCTATGCACTTTACCTATTGATCTGAAATATTTTGCTGTAAAGTGCGCTGTTTTCGATTTTTTTTTTTTTTTCATTATTTAATATTTTTCCGGGGACGAATTCCGGAAAAAGAAGTTGTAAGCGGATTTTCGTGAATTTTGGATATGTTATTCTACGAAATTTTCTGCAAATTTTGACGTAAAAAACCTTTTCTTGCAATTTGTCCATAAATCGACCCCTTTCTCTCGTATCTTTCTTGGACTAGAAACCGACCCCTCTGGCTAACGGTACCCGAGGGAGGGTGGCGTGACGTCACAAGATCAGTCCGCGCGGTCTTGCCTGTGCCTGGCGAATGGAGCGTTGAGCAAAATAATACGGTCCGTTTGTCATGTTTTATCTTTTTCCTCATCGCGATTTGGCCCGGCTCAATACATTAACAAGTTAGTACATATTATTATTATTATTTTTTTTTTTTTAGAAATTATTATTTTTTACATATCGAGAGCTGTGAACTGACTGTTAATATAGCCTACTGTGTTTGTGCCAGAAAAGTGTACGTAAAAAAGTAAAATACGCCACGAAGTTATTTTCTGACAATATGGCAACAATTATATTTTGAATTCAAGATTTCTTAATGACTAAAAAAATTATTGGCACAGCGCATTTGGTGTGCATTCAGAGCAACAGATTAGTAGTTTTAATTAAACGAAAAGTGTTACTGCAGAAATGAGAATTTCCGAAAAAAAAAAAAAATAATGCCATTCCAAAAAGGTATTTTGATTTCCAGGTTATCAATCATAGAAACGTATAGCTACTTGCTAAAAACTGAAATGCTGTAGTTTATTATGGCAAATTGCATAAATTAGAAAATATGTTCTCTAGAATACGGAATATTGGATACACATATGACAATTCAACACCAACAGATTTCAAGTAATGACCGAGAATGCTTGTGTAAGGGGAATTAAATACCAACATTCGGTTCATCAGCTGTTATTACCGAATATGAAAAAAAAAAATAATAATAATTAACCATATCTAACTAGTCAGATGTTTGTCAGTGTGGTTAAAAATGCCGAAACAGAGACATTGTGAGTATAAACCGTGACATAGACAATAGTGAAACATCTGTGAATGACAAGGGCTTGGCTGAAATTTCAGTACAAGATAAAAAAGTACCGAGATACAGCGCGGGATAAGTAGCTAAATTTTCCAACAAATGTTCTATATGATTTTATTTCATCAATTTCAAATGGTAGGGAAATATTAAATTTTATATAAATTAGTATTTTGTACTATTTTGCAATTATTTGAAAATATTCATTGCAATACTTTTTCTGGAGGATGGATTGAAGCACTAAGCCCTGGTGGACTGGCTGTAACATCAGAAAAAAATTAGTATCTTTGCAACTGCTGAGTGATTGTTTAACTTATGTCGTGGACAGACTTTAGTTAAAAAGAAAGGAATCGTGAAAACACATTTTTCAAATGATATTGCCTAGGTTTCCGTCCGTAGAATCTAAAGCACTGCGAAAATTTGTGTTTACCAGGACATTCATCATCAGGCTTCATCATATCACGAATATGAAATTGAAACTCTTGAAAGCGACAGTTGAAACTTTATATATACGTATTGCTGTGAACTGAGGTAAGAGGATTTTATTTTATTTTATTATTTTTTTTTTTTTTAATTTCGATTGCCTTGTCTTATTTTCAGCAACAGTGCATAAGCAAAATCATTATTAAAATAGGAACGTATTTGAATGAAATTTGTATGCGATTTTTGCACGCGTAAAATTTTACTCTATGTTTTTCACTGTCTGAAAATTTGCACAAAAAATATTTAGTTTATGATCAAAACAAATCATACGGAATGCTTTTCAATGCAATGTAATGTAAAGTAAATTGTGTGTTTTTAAATGTGGCGTCTTGCATAAATGCAGTTCTGTCTCAATGTTTATACGAAAAGTACAAAGTTAATGTTCAAAATAAACTACATGTATTCTTAGTAAAGTGTTATATATGTGTTTTTCAGTGTAACGCCTTCCTCTAAAATCTGTGCCATTTACAATTTGTTATTTTACTGCGTGTCTTTCAGAAACATATCTTGAGCAACATTAAATTTCGTTTGAAAATAAAAATAGTTTATATTCGAAACAAATGTTACTCAAGCGTGATAATTATGCTTTAACTTGCAAAACTTTACGTTTTAGCAGTGTTCGAACTTACCAATTTGTAATTTAGGTTAACGGGAATTTCAAGTAGATGTAGGAATTTGAACTACTCTTAGCAACACATCTTGTGTTCAGTTTGGGAACTACGCTACTGTTTAATTTCCTCAGTAAACGAAAAATAAAAGAAACATAAATGTGTTTCGAAAAGTAATGAATGATTTAATTTTTGCTTTTCAGTACGGATTACCTAAAAGTGATATATTATATACTGTTATGAAATATATGACATACATATATTTCTTCCTGGTAAACTAATATCATTATTAAGGAACAAACAGGATGCCACGCTCCTGCTTTGTTGTTTCGTCTGATTAACTGTTGTTAATCTTTTTAAAACGTTCTTTAAAAATATCGTTAAAAATATTACTTTAGCAGTAAAATATGTTGTAAATAAAGTGAATGTAAATAATAGAGACCTTAGAGGAAAGCGTTACACTAAACAACTCACATTCTCAGCGGCATGCCTACACGGCTGGCAGGCACATGGGCCGTACTGTTCTTGTGACAACCTCGAAAGATATGGCAACAGTGTAAGCCAGTCTGCTGTCTCGCCCCCCACCTCCGCACCCTTCTAACAACTGTACGTGACACAGGTCCTGTCCGAAAGATGGCGAAGGAGGGGGGGAAACATGCTTTCGTACAGTTCAAATATTTCTTGTCTTTCTCGCCAGATGGAAGAACTTCACAGGGGACTTGTAGTCAACCTAATACATCGTTACATACATTTGATTTTATGTCTAAATTTCGTGAACTAGTTTAACAAACTTCAATATTATTGCTTCTAAAATTCATTTAAATGCAACAGTATGATACGGTGTAGTATTTTTGTTTCAAATCGTTGGTTAAAGTGTCTAAATTTGCTACTGAAATTACATAAAAAAAAATTATGAAAAAATGCATTTACATTAGCATGTAAAATGCATCAGTAAACTGTTTCAAACAACTATTTTTAAAAACCGAATGTGACACACACTTTTTCGTACTTTAATCTAGCAAGTGAATGCAGTAATTAGTAAAAATTTTTATTCTGATTCTTGCCGTAATGGCTGCAAAATTAGTATGTAAAGTTCGTTTAAAGTGTCAAAACATATATTAAAAAATTTTTTCTAAAAAAAATTATGTTTCTTTAATGCTTGTCATTTATGTCTACTAAAAAATAAATAATTTCAAGTTCATTTTAACATTATTTATTTAGGGAATAATCCCCCTTAATGGAATTATTTCAAATTACAGCAATGGATAGCCTACTCTACAGATATTAAGTTAATACAATTATTTAAAATTTAACTTTTTCTTGTATATTTTTCTAGATTTTATCAAAATTGTAAAATTTAATGGCATTACCAAAAATAAACAAACATGTATGAGCAACTTATGTTTTCTACCTGACATCTAAAAAGATTAAATAGTAGCTTATTTGGTTACTGCAAACTGAAGTCGCAAGAGATTATTACAGTGCAAGCAAACATATTGGAGTATGCGGCGGCGGTCTGGGACCCGTACGTGGGAAGGGAAGTGGTAGAGGTGGAAAAGGTGCTAGGTGAGTCACAAATAAGTGGAGGACACAGGGGGGAGAGAGGATGATTTCAGACCATCAGTAATGGAGAGAGGACTGGGGTGGGGCACACTGCAGGAGAGGAGGAGAGTGGAGCAGCTGGTAAGGATGTTTAAGGTGGTGAGGGGGTGGGTGGGTGCTCACAACTGGGTGACAAGATACAGAGAGGTATATTCAGGGGAAGGGGTGATCATGAGTGGAAGATACAGAGGGTGGGGAAGAGGACAGAGAGAGGAAAAAACACTATGATGGTGAGAACGGTGAAGGATTGGAATGAATTGGCCAGGGATGTGGTTGTGGTGAAGGGAGCGAGGGAGTTTAGGAAAAGGTTGATGGGGTCGAAAATTGAGAAGAGGTAGGTTAAGCAAATCCTTGCCACAGGGCTGAGGCCCAATTGGAAGAAGAAAAATTAAATTAAAAAAAAATAAATAAATTCAAGAATTATTACAATTGTTTTTCGTGTTGCCTTTAATTAGGTTCTGTACTATCAGATGATAAAGCCGTATAGGCTTAGTTTACGTTTCCAGTTGTAGACTATTAACCAAACTTACCTTTTGTGGTAGGCGTACCTTAGAAATATCTGTGTTATTATAGTAGAGGCTATATAGCAAAAATTTGTGCTCTCACTACCTAAACAGAATTAATATAGTAATAAAAAGTGTAAGTAATAAACAAACATGGGTAGGCCTAATTGCCCAGATCAGGTTTATATGTTTTGTTGATTAATTAACAAATGTAATCAAACCAGTACACAGTGTTGCCACAAGGAAAAAAATTTAAGTACTAGATATTTGCCTAAAAAGGTACTAAATCAATTTTTCCCTTTATTTTACGTCACTAATTAAATAACATAATAATTTAGTCGAAAACTATAGTAATGTAGTACCAAAAATGTAAGCTATATTCATACTACATACAATACACGTCTAAAACATCCATACAATAAGTGAAAACTTAAACTCACAATCAGTTAAGGCATGTGTCCTGCATGTTTACCCGCCGTCCACTTAATGTCTGTGCACTTAATGACGACACTACTACTTTTCTTGCACACCATCACTTTACTAAGTTTTTCACTTACATTAAACTTATGATACATAAAAAAACACCAAATGTCACATTGCCTAGTTTAATAAATTAAAGCTATAACAGTTTTTTACGTAGCCTTATCTCTTGAAGTTTTTGCCAGCGCAACAAGTCTTTCTGAAATGTTGAAGTCTACAGCAGAAGAATGTTTTAACATTTCTTTTGTCAAAAGAAGCGCATTGATCATGGGTGTCTGTAGCCTGTTTCTTAATTTATTTTTATTTATGGCCTACTGTTGAAAAAATACGTTCTGTTGCTGCAGATGAATGTGGGAGACCGAGCATCGCCTTAACAAATTTCGATAAGTTCGGAAATATATTTTCTCCCACAGAATTTTTCATTTTGAACACACTATTCCAAAATGTTTCAAATTCGTCATTTTGCTTGAGTGACTCCATCTCAGTAGCCTTGACCAACTGCCATTCTCAGCTCTGCTTGGTGCCTAGAGTAGATTGTGGGTTGTAGCAGAAGTGTCTGATTTCATACACCAGACGGACGGAAGATTAGTTACAGCTTTAGGGAGTGTTGGTTGGGGGGGATGAGGAAAGGATGGATGGGGAAAAAAATAATTGTTGTCACCTGTATGGCACGAAAGGTGATTACAATAGGTTTATTTCCCTAGTTTGTAATTTTTTTGATTTATTTGTTGCTACAGTTTAAAAAAGGTACTTGATTTGAATAAAAAGTACTGACGTACTAGGTGACTTCGAATAGTACAAGATCTAGTACTAATGTACTAGCTGTGGCAACACTGCCAGTACACTTTAATGACCGGGAAATGTATAGACCACGGTCGTAGAAGAACAGGTCTTGACACTCGCCGGAATATTTGACCCCCTTGTTGTTTGACTGTAGTTCACCAAGTTACCGAGAA
The DNA here is from genome assembly GCA_003012365.1 of Medauroidea extradentata. Taxonomy (NCBI): domain Eukaryota; kingdom Metazoa; phylum Arthropoda; class Insecta; order Phasmatodea; family Phasmatidae; genus Medauroidea; species Medauroidea extradentata. The sequence goes on from PNEQ01114445.1 coordinate 41,133, forward strand.
TATTGTGTTTTATTGGCGCTGATGTTACGGCGGTCGGACTAAACTCCGCCCACTTCCTTTCCGCTAAGATAAACAATTTATCAAAACGTATTTTTTATCAATTTATGAAATACTTTCTTCGCTCACAATTTTAAGAAAAGGCTCCAGCAATCTTTATTTACTTTATAAATTTAA
>PNEQ01114446.1:0-19463 GCA_003012365.1 Medauroidea extradentata
TATTTAATAAGTGCTGCACTAGAAAAAAAACTGCAAACAAAACTCAGGACAAGTCGGCCGATAATTCTAGACTCATCTTTTTGTCTTCTCAAAGCGACTAAATGACGCATTTCGTCAGAGCAGCTGATAGAGACTGGAAATCGAGCAGCCGTATGAAAAAAATCAATCGATATTTCCAATATTTAACATTTTACAAAAACAAATATAAGAATTCGTAAAAATCAATTTTAAAAAACTCATAAAAATCGGAAAAATCTACAAAACTCTAAACGTAGACTAGTAGGCGTAAGAAAAGTCAATCGGAATCACCAATACTAAAATTTATTTATTTTTTTGTAAAAAACATATAATCGTAAACAATCATATTTCGTAAAAAATAAAAAAATAATAAAAAATCTGGAAAAGTTCTATAAAATTGTAAACTTAGCAAGCGTATGAAAAATCAATCGATATTGCCAATTTATAAAAACTCATTAAATTGTAAAAAAAAATTAAAAACAAAAAAAATTTTTATAAAATTCTAAACATAGAACCCGAATGAAAAATCTATCGATGTAAACAATAATTGGTAACAATTTAAAAAAAAATTACAATGGACTATCTCCTTTGGCTCAAAATACGTTATTCAAAATAAGTTACATAAATACAACACAAAATTTGTCCATGTTTGACGTATTGTGTTTTATTTTTCTAAAGACACTGATATTTATAGGAACAATTTGATTTACGCAACAATTTTTATAAATAGAAACGTTATTCACAAATTTCTCTATAACATTAGATCATAGTGCATGTCATCTAAAATGTTATTATGATTTTTTTTTATTTTAGAACAAATGTCCCATTGAGAATGCATTGTTTTTAGTATTGTCATGACATTCTTTTAACGAAATAAAATATTCAAGAAATAACTTTTTTTTGTAAGTAAACAACGGTAGTTGTAGTAAATGCATGCCACGCGCCGCCAGGAAAAAAGCCTAAAGCCCAATACACACTATCCTTAATTCTCTTTTTATTACTTACTTAATTCTGTTTATAAATTTCGATTGCAATTTCATACCAGAATTATGTAGCAAAACTTCTGTGTTGTGTACACACTATCTTTGTTTATTAACATGTTTCAGTAAATAAAGAATAAACATATATTCGTGATGTTGGTTGCAGTATTCCATAAAGTGTAATTGTAAAATTCCCGAAAAATATTTCACAATAAAAGACGTATGTGTAATTGCCAAATAAGTGAAACAGTCTCGTATTATTTAGGTTTTGTAAACTTCGATGGTCCTTTGTTCAGTAGGAAACCAAAATTTTATTTCTATTCAATTGCTATTGGTAACCCTACTTGTGTACTTCGCAGGTGCGGTGGCTGAAACTGTGTATTGCACATACGTGTGATCATACACTGCGCATGAAAAAAAAAAAAAAAGGACGGGCTCTGTCTGTGAAATTCAGTACGGAATTCTGTGTAGAACCAGCGTAGTTGCGGTACACACTGTCGCAGTGCTACTTGTAATGAATTTGATACGGAATTCTATACTGTATTATGGCTACACGGACGGCGAGAGCCGCCTCGTCGCGTATATCAGCAAGACCCTTCCTCTCAGGGAGATAGGCGCACAATGAGATAGGGGAAGGACAAGGCAGATGGCTCGCACCCCCACCACTGCGACTTCCTCTAGACACGTCACTGTGATGAACCGCGCCCCCGGCCCTTAGCCACGCCTCTGAGCCTACTCGAACACGTGGCACGGAGAGCTATCCTCAAGTTTACCATCAGTCCCCATAAGTCTTAAGACAGACATGGTTAATGCTGCTATTGTGAGGATGTTTATTATATTTTATATTTCTTAGTTATGAGATCGGTGTTTTTACAGTTACAAGTATTTCCCCTGTAAATAAACTGTAGAATAAGTATTATCTGGAACTTTTACAAACATAATTTTTAAAAACAATGCATGGGATCAACAATAGAGTCAATTAACTCCGAACTCGCAGACGTTTTCCAAGATGGCGGTCGAAGCGCAACTTGGAATTTTGGGGACTTTTGATATATTGTTAAGGTCTGTTGGTGGAACATTTGTACCAAATTTCATATTTCTTGGAATAAATTCTAGGTCAAATCACTTTATCGACTGGAATGTAAGACCGACAAAGATGGGAGGGTTTTATTATGTGGTTGTCGCTGTTGAGCTGCTCTCTCATTGGTTGAGCTGTTTGGATAATTAAGAGGTAGTGTCTTTCTGATTGGCTGTACCGTTCGGCCAAACGTACGCACGCTTCTTCCTGATTGGGTTAAGGGGGTTGGCTAATACTGGCGAGTCAGCTCTCGGTTCCCTTGCTGCACCTCATGGTTTATTCGAGTTTTCGACAAAACGAGGTGCCCATATATTTTTTTAATATGTAATATTCTCTGATAATGTTTTCAGGATTATCAATTATTTATATGGCTTCTCTGATTGTCCTCAGTCTCTAATTTCATACGTTGGCTATTCTGCTGAACCTGTCAAATTCAATACTGTGGGTTGGAGGCAATCATCTGGCCTTATACGTGATTCTGAACAACATGCATAATTGAACAGCAGCAGATGGAAACATGGCTACTGCAACCTACATATGATATTCTGCAATGAAAACATCTTTAAAAAAGGCAAATAAACAGTCTGCGATCCTATCCCAAATACACAACAAAATATCTCGTACCAGTGCAGAATATTGCTGAAAAGTCCTGATGTAATTAAAATAATGAAACGTTACAGGGTCGAAAAACACTAATTTATGAACGAGTTAGAAAAAAAATACGAAAAAAAGTTGCAAGCTGAAAGAATATTAAAAATGTCAGACATAAAAAAACACGAAACACCTTGTCACAAGTGTAAAATGTTTTTCAAGTTTTGATACCGGTACCAGTGAAAATATTGTAGATTCGCGCAAAAAAAATAAAGCATAGGTATTAAAAAAAACAATTAAACAATTGAAACCATATTTCAAACTTCTATCAGCGAGGAAAAAATTACAGAAATATCATATATACAAAAAATACTTAAAACGAAAATCGAAAATATTCCAACAAAGTTCAATGTGGAAAGAAAATTAATTTATAACCTTTACAAATAAGAAGATTCTTAAAAATTAATTGAATAAATAAAATATATTCTTAAGTAAACCACAAAGAACAGTTCACATACACGAAAATATATTTAAAAAAAGTGTAATTAATAATTCCTACCTAACTGAAAAATGTTATAAAGATCAGACACATTTAAATAGTCTCATAAGTTAACGGTATTTTTCACTACTAATACAAGGGTAAACAATATATATTTTAAGTCTTTTAAAAAAAGGGCTTGAAAATTAGTCTAAACACATTGGTTGAAGGAAAGTTCAGTAACGCAGTTACGTGGGAGGGGTGAGGCGGGTAAGTGATGCTGTAGGTTGGTTTTCAGCTCAAATAAATGCAGACAATTACACAAGGTAAAAAAATGGCGCGGTACTGTTTACTGACATCTACCAGAAACAAACAAACAAATAATAAAGCATACTCCATGTTCTACATGGGTGAAATGTATTCAGAGTCCTACAAGTTTTAAAATCCTGCGAGTTTACAGTCCTAGATAACTGGAAAGTTAACCAGTTCTATGCACGGTTCATATGTCTTAAATCCTACAAAATTATTATGAAATACCAGGTGTCTTCCAGAGAACAAAGCGAAGAGAACGCTGATAGAATAATGTCTCAAGACTAATGGAAAATAGTTATAAGAAATAAATTTATGACCATGGTAGTATTTACGTCATACTAGTTGGCACAATATTCGAGTGACACCCTTAACGATACAGACGTAGTATCGGATTGTATACAGCTCAAAGGTGATAAGATAAACGTTCGTACATACAGTAACTGTAAAATGAACCTAAATGTACAGTGTTTCTTGTGGTGAGGTTTAGAAACAAATATGGGACTGAAACTATCAGTAATTACATTATAATCGCAATCTTACAGACGACTCTGGAAGTATAAGCTTTCCTGGTAGAAAGGTTCAGTACCAAAGTGTTAATGTGAAGAGATCAGTAACTACGTCAATCACTAAACAAGATGCTGCACAGAGACCCATCATGAATCCTGTACCAACAGAAATCAAACTACACTACTATTGTATAAATACAAATAAACAGTGTTCTAAACTAAATCCTTCAACAAATTATATATATATATATATATATAAATTATAGTAATTTACTACCACTGTCCACGTACTGGTTTTGTGTGTGTGTATATATATAAACAGTATGTAAAAAGTGGTAGTAAATTACTATTAAAAAAATTTTGGCTCCGTCATAACATACTTTCACATACGAGCATAGAAAATATAAAATATTACTACTGCGCCTCTGCTTTCATTTAACATCTGCAACTTATTTACCATATTTAAACTGTCAAGTGTATATCTACGTTGTATGATGAACAAGGACAGAGCACTGCAGCTTGGAGATGCTACAGCAGTTACAGGATTTAAGTACGGAGCGCAGATTTTGCTGATACCGTTTTTACGCTAATTAGTATCTGTTATTTAATTACTTGAATGGAAAAATATTTAAAACTAGATATGAAAATCTATATATTTTTGCCGTTGCAGACTCCAGACAGAATGTCCTTCAATTATTTATATATGTAATATTCTCATGGTAGTATTAATTTTTACTACGTTTAATAAGATATACTGCACTATAAAATTGATTTGATTTCAAGGAAATTATCCCTTTTTTATTTACTTAATTAGGGAGTAAAACATCGGTTTGCGTTCTGCACGTCGACAGGGCACAGGTTACTGGTTATAGTTCACTTATCAGAATTCTTACGATCTGTTATATGGTGCTGCTGTAGTCGCTTGAATCACAATGTTCTGAGATTATATTTTACAAATATTGTTGTTGGTTTCAACGTATCGTCGTAAGCGAGGTGATCAGAGACTGTTACAAACAACTTTACACAAGACTAGGAACTAGACACGGTGTCGACCATTGACTCCGCCAAGGAATTACTATAGCGTTCAAATGGGGCGCTTTTCGAAGCCAATGGTAACCGAAATCAGGATGGCCAGAGAAGGGGATCAAACCCGGGTTCTTCTGAATGCTAGGCCACCGCCATTTCAGTCTCTTCAACTACAGAGGTATTCGTTTATGTCAGTTCACAAAATGTACATGTTTTACATGTTTCAATGTGTGTAATGTTGTATGATACGTATAACTAGCGACTTTTTACTTACAAGATTATGAGTTTAAATAGCGTCTTTTAATCACACAACACTTTATTTGCTCTACAATCAACTGTTTGCACAATAAACATATATGATTGTAGTATTTGTTTGACGTCCATGTGTAGCAAGTGCCTAGCAAGTACATGTTTTTGTCAACAACCATAAATAATTTGTATGCTACAAACTGTAGGGGTTTGCATACATTGTGTTTGGGACCGGACAGTTTGTGCAATGACGAGAATACCAAACTGCAATGTCACGTCAAGCCAACATGCATCAGCACATTCATGTTAAATTTGCCCTGGCAACACAAACATTCGGGATATTTTTTTCTCTCTATGAATAATTTACTTTCGCTGTCACAAAAAAACAGGAGTGTGCCAAGCATTATACAGCATATAAATTTATATTGGCAGAAATGTAGTAACATCGGCTGATAATTTAATAACTAAAATATTCATTAGTTCCTTCTCTCAGTGCTAGGTTATTTGTCGCTCTCTTGTCTTTGATGTAAGCATAAACATTAAACTTTCCTGTGTTAGCGTGTGTTGTATTTGGTCGTACTGTCGGAACAATCTCGCCCGGGCATAGACACCCAGTACTTGTAGATGTACGGAGAAACACTTGAGTTATATCACTGCAGGGTCCAAGTAGTGATAATATAGTGAATACTCACCGAGGCTTGGTCCTCACCACTGCAGTCTTGACTAGCAGCGAGTATAAGCAGTGATACACACCACAAGACACTGCAGCAGGCGGCCATGACAGTACAGTACCTGTAATTAAGTATGCTGTCTCACAGTCTTACCATATACCACACTCTTCATAATAACATACACACTTGCAGCGAACAGCTGCTTTGTCAGAGCATGTTACACATGTACTCGTCGCTAAACTCAGTTTTCTCGCCTCACTGATTCTGTTGTTATGTACACTACACTACAGCAAACTACAGACATTAGCCTAACTGTAGGTACGGCGGATATCGTTCTTGTTACCTTGTTCACAGGAACGTAGCACTACATTATATTAAAATTTCTCTTATTGTTTTGTGCTGGTGTCTTACCCAGAATGGCCAATCAAGACAAATACTGATGGTCACATGACTGACGCATTCAACACCTTCTGTTTTATTTATTGCCACATATTCAACAGTGTCTAATTGTATACCCCTGTGCATTGAAGACACGTGGCACAGTGTACAAGCTGCGTAAGTTAACATAGGCCTAAATATGAAATTATGGAAATTTGGTGTGTATAATCGATCAAGTATATTCATATAACAATTGAGTCTGAATTGATTAAATATGAAACCAAACATTAGAACACGATACTCAAACTTTCTTAAGTCACGAAAGCTAAACTATTACTTGTAGTATTAGGGCCTACATGTTATTTATTAAACTCAACTTCATCTGTGTTTGACTCACTAGGTACATTTCGACTGCACATTCACCGTCGTGTATCCAACAGTTTTGAATATCTTCATCTTGCAGTTGTGTTTATAGTGTATGCCTGCTTGAAAAATTAAACAACACTGGATTTAAATTTCACGCAAGTAAACCAATTTTAATGTGTAATACTTAAACACCAAAGTAGACGAGTTTAAAACATAGCTTGTGTTTTACTTTTAATCTTAAGAAAATTAAAAGAAAGGGATCTTTAGCGAAGAAAGATTTACAGCTACTGTCTAGTGTCTAGTATATTTACAGTCTAAACCAGTGACTCTCAGACTTTTTGTATCACCGCCCCCTTAGATTCACGACACCAATGGCCAGTGCCTGCTCCTTATCTTTATCCTAACCCCTCTGCTGTCTCCAATCTCCCTTCCCCTCTAGGGGTCCGCACCGGCCCATAGGGCGAAATATCGCTCATTTCAACAACTGCCGGGCTAAACTTTAACTTCTAATGGCCGTTACATTGAAGTGAAAACCACGGCAATAACCCGTTGTGTTCAACCATGTACACGATTAATAAAAAAGTCTCATGTTTTCATTTTTTAATTATCGAATTTCAAAAACTTCCTTCTTAGTATGCCTTCCTATGCCCTAAGGAATACAAACACAATAACTTCATACTCTGCACCTAGTGTTTTGGCCCGTGGCTTGATATGCCTGTGAACCCTTTATGTGTATGTATAGACAGGATGTTTCAGAAAATCTTGTACAAACTGGCATGGTGGGTGGCTGATACCAAGAGAATAAAAAGAAGTCCATATAAACGTAGTTTCAGAATTAAGTTATCAATTAAAGTTTAGTTCAATGTGTTGCAAGGCATAACTGGTAGAAAAAAAAAGTTGCTAGATAACTGAATGATGTACGGATACGAGTATGCTGATGTACTCATTTATATCCTGCATGGTAGATGTGGGAATATTTGACAGGGCATGATACGTGTGCATGTGTGTGAGGAAGCAAGAGGTTGTCATTTCTACATTGACAGTGAGTTTCTGAGTTGATGACAGTTTCTCCGTTGCTAATATCAGGTTTCCCGGGATGTACATTAATTAAAGCTGGCGCGATCAGCCAGTGTGGAAGGTTACTAGTTATAGGCTATCATAGCGCGGCTCTTGACTAGCTTGGTCAGGTAGCGACTGTAGGAACCTCGCTCGGGAAGACATCAGAGCAATCTGTCTAGAAGCTCATCTTTCCTCATATGTGTCTGTTGTTTCTCGTGTGACATCGGCCAGTACTGTTGACAGAGCCTACTGATCAGAATGTGAATGTACTTAGTCTTCATTTAGCATCAGACATATGCGTCTTAGTCAACACTTTCCTTTCAAAATACTTTACATTATCGCAAGAAAATATTTATCGCTGGTCAATAGTGACTGTTTGCTAAACCATTATCAGCACATAACTGGTACGAGATTATAATTTCACTGGTTTCCAATATCGTGGCTTCTTATGTCCAACATGACCGCTACTGATTACTTGGCTCCATGACTTATTATATTTCCTCCCGAACACAACTGCTCCTAGTGTTTGTATCAAACCGCATATTATGTGACCGTGAACTTACATTTCTATACAAACTTTTAACTCGATTTATGCTGTTTGTATTAATTCGGTTTTTTATAAATACTCATACACATTATCGTGAGATTTTTTTTACCGTAAGTGCAACATAAATACGAACTGTTAATGAAACTATAATGTGTTTCTAGTAGGACACTTACGTTATTTAGAGAAAAAACCATGAAAGCGTCGTGTGAAGACCTCTGTTTACATTTATTGTGTTACTTTATGGAAATTATAAATGTAAAGTTTCATTTCATGTTTGATGCCAAATTACTCTGCGGGACAGTAAAAAAATAACTGACGCTTTTGTAATAAAACGATTGTTTCGTTGTATAAAACTTGTAAAATAATGTGACATACGACATTATGTTTATATGTTTTACAAACGTTTAGTTATGAATTATTTAAAATTAATTTGAACACACCCGTGTTTTAATCCTTCTGTAGAAATATTTGTGTAAAAGAGAAAAATGTACTTTATTTTAAACTTAGTACCTAATTCAATTAATATTTTATTTACAATTTTACGCTTTTTATTTCAGAGGATATAGGACCTACAATTTGAAAATAAAATGTTCTTAACTACATCTTCAGGTATTCTTTAACCCGTGGAGCATATATATATATATATATATATATATATATATATATATATATATATATATATATATATATATACGGTAATACGGTATTATTACTTAAAACGACGTAAATAAAATTGTAGGCATTACATTTTTTTTCCAACTATGAAATGCCTCAGGAATTGTTGTAATGATTCATTACGCATTTAATGTCAAGTCGTGTGTTGCTGAAGTTCAGCAATTTTGGAAGCTACGATGCCACGAAGAAAAATAATTAAAAGTAATATTTCGTGAACTACTAAAACCATTTCAAAGAAATGTTACAATTAAATATTTTAAAATTCAAGCTATGATTTCATTTTAACTTTTGTTGTAAGTTCGCCATTTACTGACTGTAACGGTTCTGGAAAACACTGGAACGGTTGCTATTTAATTATATGCTTCGATACTGTTCAAGCCTTAAATTTTCTCGGTTCTATTGCTATATGTCCGGGATTTAAAGTAAAAGTACAATACGAATACAATAAAATTTATCATATATTTTAGGGAACTACTGCGCCGATTGTTTTCGAATGTTGTTCTTCGACTATTCGTTATCTGAGATTTAATTATTTTAGAAATATTTATTTTATAGGTCTGAAATTTAGTAAGAGAGCATAATACGAGTACATTATTATATTATACAATATTTAGTGAACTACTTAACAAATTACAACTAAAATTTGTGTTTAGGCAATTTCTAATCTAAAATCTAATTTTTGTGTGGATGAATGTTGTCGGTCAGTAGTTTCGCTAAAGAAGTACGTTATTAATAAATTTGCTGGAGATCTGATTCCAAATTATAGTAGATGTACTAAGCAATTATTTTAAAATTGTAAACTCTAATTTATAAAATAATTTTTTTAACTACTAATATGTCGTAGTCCAACGACACAAGCCCTGAGGGGAAAGAAGGATTCAAGAACATTCGAATTCTAAAGATAGCGAAGTTAAAAACCAATGTACTTGCACAACCACAACACCAGCAGTCATGTAATAAAGTGAAGGATCGTGTTCTTGTAACAAGCACTGTGATTGGTTGAAGTACAAGCATCTCACTCACCAGCAGAGGAAGACAGTTGACAAGAGAGAGAGCTGCAGACTCTACACACAACACAGCCAGACACGTACAGTATCTTATATATCTGCAGGCAAGGCTGGACTTTGTGCAGACTAACCAGCGACCTTGTGTGCCAGTTCTCCTGCTAAGAGCAGCTACATGTACAGCAGCATACATGCCGCACGCCGTTCTCGTTATTTCAGCTAAACATAAACAAACTAAAATGTAAAATAGAATCGCAAGAGTTACAGCGTCTCTTGTCATCAGTGAGGCATTAGGGAAGAAACTGTATTTACATTTATAAAATGGTTGCTGTGTACAGTAAGTATAAACGCCAAGGGGATACTGGCTAAATGAGCTTACATGTAGAGACAGGATGGCACTCGGGGCGGTTCGGCTCGGCCGCCATACTGGAATTGATCTCGAACTTTATAATTTGACACTACACCCTAAACTAACTTTAAAAAATGGGGGAAATTCCCTAAATGAGCTTAAAAGGTGGGAGGGAAAACAAAAAGAAAATAAAAAAAACTGATAACATTCTAAATATACCAGAAAATGAAGAAAAAATTCCATAACTTGAAATAAACAAAATATTTTCAATTCTCCTTTCTTGATGCCCAATATACACATTTCTAACCGCCATCTCAAAGCGGGCAGATGTCGCAGTACTTCCTACGTGGCTCATTGAGGTTAAGGCCATGATCTTTCATTTATTTCAAACAACTGCAAATAACTTGATTTTTTTTAAACCAAATGCTTTGAAAAAAGTAGAAACTGTGCAAAGTCATACGATACACAATTTTTCCCGAGCGTTTTTCAAAATAATGCACCGTTTGCTGGCAAAGAATTATTTTGCTTAATTTTGGCTTATTTTGACAAAAATAGAAATATTTATGGGGCAAAATTTTTAAAAAATTTTTAGTGTATTGCAACAGAACAATTCAGATACACGCGATGATATATAAGTGTTAAAACTGCCAGAATGAATTTTTATATGTGTATTAATTTGAGTTAAAAAATATTTTGAATCCACTGCAAAACTAAAGAGCGAGGCCTTAAACATGCAGCAGCCATCATAAAATATATTGATATGTCATAATTATTTAATAATTTGTTGTCAGTAACATTCCTTGTAATTGTTTCACACTTCGTATACGTGCCTTATTTTCATTAAAAACATATTTTTTTTATTATTTTAGAACTGGTTTATATCAATTTATATTAACTCATTTGAAAAATAAGTTTTGTTTTATGCTAAAACGTTTTGCTTGCACTTTTTTTCTGCTTCGGACTAACTTGATGCTTTCTCGCTTTACTCTCTACAGAATTACACATACATATTTTCATAATTCACCATTTATTTTAAAACAATGCAAAATTTTCAAAACCAAATTATGCTTTCCTTTCATGTGTTTCACTTTTTGTCACATCTAACCACAAAGCCATGTGTCCAATTCCATACTTCGATAAACAGGTATCACTAACTCCTCCAATGTTGCTTATAATATTTTTAAATAGTTTGTACATATACACATATATTTTTTTAAATTTAAGGTTCTATTATTTTTTGTTTCAATATCGCAAAATTTACGCTTACGTAATTAAATAAGTACCCTACTATGCAATAGATAGTACGCGCAAATAATCGACTTCACTTATCACACTGATACGCTGTACGAGATGGATTGTTACGACAAACAAATAAATAATGTTGATATTAATTTTGTTGTAACAAACGAACTACTGTTAAATTAGCAATCTCAACGTTGAAGTTACTACTGGAATTTATTTGCTTCGACAGTAAAATTTTGTTGATATAATTAATTTAAAACAAACTTATATTTGGTTGGATAAACTAATTTTTCGTTGGGTGTTATACTTAACCATACGTACATTTGATTTTACGCAAAATATTTGTTGCTGTTAAAAATACGAACGCTAGTTTGCTTATACTATTTTATTCATTTGCTTTTACTATAATATTTACTTAAGCCAACCATATTTATGACTTACTTTACAGGTTTGGTCAATTTAACTATGGCAGATATTAAAACAAACAAACGATTTGGTTTGAAGCCGTCCTTGTAATACGTGTTCGCATTTACACGCACGGTAGCTTAGAAAACTCGTGTCGTCTTTCGAAAGTGTGTGTAATACATTTGTAGAGTATTAATTGTTTGTGCTCTATTGTATGGTTACGTTAGATTAAATTACTAAAACGGTTAAAACAATTTGCAGAGTACACACAAGTATCATTTTTGTTTCCATCTCATGCTACCCATATATTTTACCACTTATTGTGTAAAATTTCATAAAGGTTACGGATATGTAAACAGCCAGAATATCGGAATCACGATTTGACTGGGTTACATGTCACAGGTACGTGAATGTCACAGGTTCGTGAATGTCACAGGTACGTGAATGTCACAGGTTCGTGAATGTAATAATTAATGCACTTTTTTTAAGTCATGAAAGTCTAAGAGTAATGTGCGTGGCCAACGATCTGAACATTTGCGCGTTCAAATCCATACGCATCGATAGTTTTTTTTATACATTTTCAGGTGAGCACTATTTGTATAAAAGTTGTTGTATAAATAACTTTATTTTTGTGATCAGAGCAAGAAAAATAATTTAAATGTCGTATACTTTAATGGTTGCTCAAACAAATGAAGTATGTTTGGTTTAACAATATCTGTATGGCGTCATCAACCACGTCATTTGGTTAAAACAACAAAAAAATTTCAAATAAATAATTTGGGCGTGATAAACCATACATTTGTTTGCACGTATTCAAATATACCTTTTGGTTGTTTCAAATAAACTTTGATTTATTTTACAATATTTTTTCTCAGTGTACATGCGCTCACACTATGCCTTCTTGCACGGTGAGAACACACACATATGTGATAGTAATTGAACGAGTGTCTAGACGATGTCGTCCTCTGTCAACATGAAGTATCCGTTATTGAGCCTGATGTATTCACTGCTGCTGTTACATCATTTGTCACGTCGTCGTGTGGCATATCACTGTTTCATAACGGTCGTAACTTCCCCAATTAACGATTGACAGAGGAATAAGACATTCAGGCCTACATGTAGTCAGACATAATTTTAAGTTATAATGATGCCATTTTCACATTGAAACATATTGCGTTAGTACTCTGAAGACATCCTGCTTCGTGTTGACAAACGGCTCAGCTCTACGCAATCACCTTCTTGTTGTAAGAATACGATAACTTCCTTGTGCAAATGACATCGTCACTGAAGTTGATGTTTTCTCTTCCGACGTCAAATAACAACTGAGTTAAAAGCAACCACTGCAATTCCTTAAATACTTTCCACTTTGCGGAATGTTTTTTCTCTTTAGCAGTAACGACATCTTCTGTTCGCGTGTTGGAGATAACTGCGACAGGCACAACCACAAGAACACTTCTACACCCGACATGACGAGCTGCTCGCGTGTAACAATGACGAGGCACTTTGTCTGTCTCTTTTTTTCTCTGTTTTGCTGATTTCAACTGTAGCCGAGACAATACAATATCCACGCCAATACTGTTAGGATGATTTTGTAATCAATCCCGCAGTACGACATGATGCTGAAGATTATGCTAATACATAGTTTTTGATTTAAATAAATTAAGTTATATGTACGGACATTACAAACATGCGGCTGGAAAGATTTACAATAACGTTGTTTATGATTTCAATGGTTCCTACGTTTTTGCATAGGCCTATACTGTAATATACATTTTACTGCATGAAAACTTTAATAGAAAAATGTGCTCTCGAGTTTACTTCTTAGTTGTAGTTGACTAAATAGCATAATTTAAATAAAAATAATTGAAAGATTACGATGCACCACATATATAATTTTATTTGGGTTTTAAAAATATTTAAAGAAAAAGTAAATATTACGAGAGTTTGTACATGAGTAATGAAGTATGATCGAGGGGAAGGATACAGTGGTTAAGTATGTTTGCTACAGCTTATCTGTGAGAAAAAACGCATTTACTTTTTAAATAGCATTGTGTAATTAAAAATAGCGAATTAAAGAAAATCAATAATGTATATGACTTAGTAATAAAAGGGCAAGTGCATTAAATTTATTTGATAATGCTTATTAACCCGTGTAAGCATAATTGTGGAGATACAAACAATTAAAAAAAATCATGTATGATAAAATAATATTTTATGTGTATAAACTATATACAGTTAAACATACAATTGAATATGATAGTACTACTTGTGTAAAGAAGCACGTAATTATAAAAGTGGGACAGTGGTTAGATGTGGCACAAAGAACCAACCACAATAAAGAACAAGATTAGCTTTATAATGTATATTTTTAAAATAAATAGTAAAATTAGATTATTACAATGAATATTCTCGATCCTTTAGAAGGGTAAAACACGAGAAAGCTTTCAATTTATTACAAACAAGTAAAAATTATATATTCGAAAAATGTTTCAATGTAAAGTAACAATTTATGTTTAAATGAAAGTAATTTAAATTTGCATAATACCTTTTAGGGCAGCAGAACAATTCTACTTATAATAAAACATTGCACACATAGCAAGATGTGTGTAAGTTATGTACGTACATATCAACAAACATTATTAAAGAATTATTACACATTCATTTTTAAATGGTAGTTCAACGCTCAACTTTAACTGTTTGTGGAAGAAGATAAACGACGTTTGCTCATTGTCAGTTTACGGTCAGAAATATGTTTTTTAGGCATCTAGTTAGGTTACTTGTGAGATTTTGCTAAGACATTGAAGATATCCTGGTTTGTTCACGATTTCAGATTTTTTTATATTTCCAGATTTTTATGAATTCTTTGATTTCTTTCAGCATTTTTGGGATATTTGGGGCGTTCCTTTTGTTTTGGCAATTTTTAAACTGTAGGGTCAAATTATAAAGGTTCTGAGCCGACCTGTAGCAAGCACCTCCGGTCCCAGTATGTAGTCTCACAGGCCTCAGACCCTCCGCCAGCAGCACCTTTATATATATATATATATATATATATATATATATATATATATATATATATAATATATATATATATATATATATATATATATATATATATATAAGGAAGAAGACTTACGTGAATTATAAATATCAGTCTTAATGTTGTTAATGATGCATGATTAGCTAAATAAAACACAATAGTATCACTAGCAGGTGAAAGGGGTAAAATGTATTTTCCCGATACCCTCGATATCTCTTCAATGAAGTGGGGTATAGTGATGCTTTACGAGTGAAAAGACTTAAAACGTTTCTCCCATGTCCTTAGCATCTCATTATCAAGGTAAGCTATCGTTATAGTTTATTTAAAATCACGTGGGCAAAGCTGCGGCTGGGAATTGTGCGACTGTCTACACACACACACACACCTACACAGAGAGAAACATTCATGTGTATTAATACATATATATTGAGTAAAAAAGAATACCCTAACTTTTGAAGGCCTGTATAATCACAATGAAACAACTTACAATGCTGTTTGACCACTCAAAAGAACCGTGGAACAATGGAGTTGTTATACTATACCTTTATAATTGTTCAATGTGACCGCCTTGAGCAGCTTACCTGCACTTGTTTCTAGATACACCCTACGAGTTATGGGAACTTCAGTTCTTGGTCTCGAGACTGCACGGCCTCGGATGACATATGAGGATTCGGCGGCGGTGGCGGCCTTGAGCAGCACGAATCACATCGCTGCGATAGTCTTAACTCGTTCCACACTCGTGCCAGCATGTCCGGTGTAATGATGTGGATGGCGTCCGTAATTCTTATTTTTAGTTCGGCAATGCTTTCCGGCAGTGGTGGAAAAAACACGAGATCATTTATGTATCCTCACAGGAAAATAATCACACGGGGTGAGTTGTGGGCTCCTTGGAGGCCAGTGAAGAAGTGGCTGGTCACCATCTGCTCCGTGACCAATCTAGAGTTGTGGCAACGTCTCGTTCAGGCAGTCGCGATCAACTAGGAGCCAATGGGGTGGTGCACCATACTGCTGGAAAACGAAGTCCCTCGCCGCCTCTTCTACCTGAGGAAACAACCATTCGATAAGCAAGTGAAAGTAAGAAATTCCAATAACAGCGGACTCTTGAAAAAGAATGGGCACAAAACGGTGGATGACGCGCGCTCGTGCTTGGTGGTTTCATGTGGAGTCTCCTGGCCGCATATTCTCACGTTATGTAGGTTGACCTTACCGTTCCGTGAAACGTCACTTCATCACTAAACACCATAGCTTTGAGATGAAGGCATCGTCAACCTCAGTCTCAGTTCTTTGTACCTTGTAGTAAGAGCCTGCACAAGCTGTAACCTGTATGGTTTGTACAGCAACACTCTCCACACAGTTGGTTGAGTGAGTCTCATTTCCCGGCTAGCTCGTCGAGTTGATTTTCGTGCACTGCGCGCGAATGCTTGCTGAATCCGCTGCACATTGTCGTCTGACACACGAGGCCGCCCGGAACTTTTGCCTTTGCACAGGCAACTTTTGTCACGAAACTGACTGAACCACCGTAGGATACTCCACCTATCAGGTGGATGACGTCCGTATCTGCGACGGAATTCACGTTGAACAGTCATCACCGTTTCACATTTCGCAAAGCTAATGACACAGAACACCTTCTGTTGTTCCGTCGCCATAGTGTTGAGGACTAACACTCCACACACGCTCTTACAACGAGGTAGCTCTCAGTGCCCTCTACTGGCGCAGAAGTGAAACCTTAGGCCGTGCCCTCCCCCCTCACCATCTCGCACCATAGCTTCTGGACGACATCCGCGCCATCACACCGGACATACTGGCACGAGTGTGGAACAAGATGTTGGTCGTGCTGCTCGTGGCGGTTACATTGAACATGTAAAATATATGGTACAAAAACTTCATTTTTCTACGGTTCTATTGAATGGTCACACAACATTGTAAGTTGTTTGGTTGTGACTATACAAACCTTCAAAGTTGGGGGATATTAATTTTTTAACTCACCCTCTGTTTATATATATATATATATATATATATATATATATATATATATATAAACCTTCACAAATTCTAACTAATGTAAACAATTAATGACATACAGTACCTGTGTTTGGTTTGTGCGTTTTGAACGGAATATTTTAATGGTGTATTGTAAATTTTGTCTTGTTGGGGTCAGTCAATAGACCTATATATGTGCATCATTATTTGCGCGCAGCCCATCAAGCCATTACTCGATTTATTTCCATGTTCGCTCAAGAAGTCCAGCGTTAATGTTGGCAACAGCTTGCATGATTCTTCGCTTCAGTTCATCGATGTTTGGAACTGTTGTTTGGTACAATCGGTCCTAAACATAACCCCATAGAAAGAAATCAATTGGTGTTATGTCGTGCGAACGAGGCGGCCACGGTATCTGAACATATTAAGATAGTTTTTTTTTTTTTGCGAAGAATAATGACACAATTATTCTGTTATTTATTAGTCTCCAAACGTTAACTTTCAGACTACCACTAACAAGATCTCTGGAGGCACGTGAGTTCTCAGCTACCCATAAACAAACGTTGTGCCTGATCAGTAGACATGGCATGTGAAACGTTACCTCGTCAGTGAACAAAATGTGTTCAACGAAACTTTCCTCCACGTCCATGAAAGCTCTTCGGCGTGGTCCATCATCTGGCAGAAGAGCTTGTAAGCATACAGTCGCGGGTTTTGGGAAGAATTTTATGAATAGTTGAACGAAGTACTGTCCGCGCTTCAGCTGTGAGTCCCTGGCGTGTGTGCATTTGTCTTCGTAAACTTGATGTACGCTATAGTAACACAGTATCAAACACGTCCTAACTTACGACGTTACTACGGCTGGCATGTGCGTCGCATGATATTAGGCCTTGCTGTGTTATTTATATATTTATTTGCGAAAAACACATACTTACCAGGGACTCAGAGCTGACATCACGAACATGTTCAATGTCTCCCTCACTTGTGCTTGTCTGCCGCTGACTCTTTCCTGCAGAATGCTCCCTGTCTTCATACATCTTTTGTGCCACTTATGGATTGTGGATCTTGGAAGGTGGTTTTCTCCCGTAATTTCTCCTAAAATTACGTTGCACCTGCGTACCTTATTTTGTTTCGATTATCCAGGAAACACATTTATCTTCTGGGACTTTTAGATGTCAGTTAGCATCCACACCTGCAACAATCAAACAAGATTAAAATGCCACAAACCACGTTCAGGTACCTTGTTTCATTAATTCTTTTTTATTTTGGTTTCAAGTTGTAAAGATTTTCTATGGACAGCCTCTGTGTACGTATACATATTTTTGGTAAACATTATATATATATATATATATATACACACACACACGCCCGCGGCTTTGCTCGCGTGTATTACTCAGAGCAGATACCTCTTTGTACACCAGATAGATAGCTCAGTCATCAAGTGTTAGAATGACAAATCTACTAATTGAGCCAACTCCTCTGCAGCAGGATAAGTAGCTATATCTGTCCATGCGAAAAGCTGTCTTAATTTTGTCCCTGCCACTAACAGCGACTTCGTCTGGGCCTTATTTATAGTTACAGCAATGTTGACGTTGTGGTGTAATTACAGACTGATAACTGAAAGAGGTTAATAGAATGAAATACGTGTTTACGTGGTATTAAGACTAAATTCTCTCGAGCACAACCATTGGTAATAGTGCCGCCAATAACACATTTGTTTCTCAAAACTTCACTTGAAATTAAGTGACATTAAGGAATTTTGTCGTGACGTTTCGCAGAAATATAAACTTATTTGGTGCCCCAACTTTGAGGTTTGTGAGGTGGTATATGCGGGCTGATGCTGTCGAGGAACTTCAGTAGATAATGGACTGCATTATCCATTTTCATCACTTTTGGACGACTTCATCCAAATTACATTAATTTCATCTGCCTTGCAGTTTTTCTGTGTCATACTTGTACGTTTGCACAGCCTTTGAAAGGAATTTCAGTCCAAAACCTCCCGAACAACGGATCGGAGCTACAAACAACCGCGCTACATAACTTAGAAATTATTCATGAAAACTAATTTTAAAAATGAATTTCCTGTGCGCATAGAGGTAGTACAACATCGCGTCTCGATACCGCTGTTGTATGAAACTCCTGTATATTTTATTTCTCGCTGGTCGTACTTGCTTTTCGGATCGTCTGCCTTGAAAGTTCACAAACAAAGTTTTCTATTTAATTAAGTTTTCTGATAAAATTCTTCTACTACTTTTTTTAGGTACTTACGTAAGCATCATTCTGACGCGAATACCACCTCATATCTCTACTGGTTATACAGGTTGTCCGCGCTTAACGTTTAAAACTCTCTGTAGTGACGTAGAGGACATTCAGACAAGTATATTTATATAGAACACTTGGGAGTAATCGGACGAGAAATGCCTTAAATTTGGTGACGAAGATTTAACATGATGTCACACCTGCGTCACGTCGTAGTCGTCAGTTAGCAGCTCAAAATATGGCGCAGGTACAATTGCAG
>PNEQ01114446.1:25448-41497 GCA_003012365.1 Medauroidea extradentata
CGCTCTATGCTATTAAAGCGAGCGCCATCCTAAATGTAGGACAGACCTTTTTAAAAGCCAAGAGTAAGTTAAGAGCATAGGAGGGTAAATTAACATTGTAGAAGAGTTAATTTATACCTAAATATAATTTTGAGTGAGCAAGAAATGCGGCCGACGACGGGGACGCCTCGGCATGACGCGATTGCAGAACTAGGCACGTAGATTGGTATGACGTCGATAAATTTATATTAACAGTAATGTTTTCTGCCTCGATGATGCTTTAGAAGTATTTACTATTTTGTTTGCTACCTCGGAACATTAAATTTTCTTCAGAACATCCGGAAGTTAGCATCATGACTGTAGTCTACCAAGTCCAGAAGTCCTGAGAATATTAAGAACCTTTTGCCTACCGCTCTAAAGAGTTGGAGTCATAACCGGGAACGTAATTATTTAATCCAAACAAGCTTATGTAATCAGGGTGAAATTTAAACCAGTTAGAACTAACGCCAGCATAAAAAAATTACTTTCGAACCTATATTTTCAAAGGTCTAAATGAATTTTAATTAGTATTGATCATCTGGATTAATTTATTATTAAAACTGAAGAATATACCTCATAAATTACTGTAAAGGATGTGTTAGTAAATTACCAGATTTGGTTCAAGCATTTTATTACCTTCAGTTTACGTTCAATACCACTATAAGCAGCATAATTAATTATTCATCCAATAAATTTCTCCACTTTCAAAGTGATCTTTGTTTAGTAATTATTATCATAAGAGTTTTCCTTGACAAGAATAAAGGTGTTCTATGTTCTGGCCTATGTCACAACACTGGTTATACACCCAATACTTTCGCACCATTAAATAATTGTTTTTTTACTCAACATTTCTAAACGTGAGTAGTTGGTTGTTATCTCAGAGCCACAAGTCGTAGTACACGCCACCTCTGACACTAGTTATCACGTCAAATACGCGCCAATGTTTCGCGGCCTCTTCATTGAACTACACGACGAAGAAACTGAAATTGCGCGCCTCTTATCTGTTGCTATGCACTTCAATCTACTAGTCTATACTGGCAGTTAGAATATGTACGACATACTGTATGTGTTACATATGTCTGTTAGGAGGAACTGTTTATTCTGTATTACCACTCGTATACATCAGTGTGCTTTAGTTACAATCACTTCACAAATAATGACACATACATATTTTAAACTTATGTGTGTGTTTGTAATTAAGGTAGGATGTGTAATATTAATGTAAATTACAAGGAGTTCGTATTTGCATGTACTGTTGAAGAAGTCTAGGGTAGGAGCTTGGAGAAACTATACGCCATGTTGTGACGTCACTATCCCAGATTGTCGCGTTGGATTTGCGTGACCTTGACCTTATCATCGACTTCAAGATCACTGAAGGTTAAATTTCAAAACGTTTTAAAAATATTCGAAAATTTAAAACAAATTATAAAATACCAACAATTTATTTATCCGACCGTCACCTCGTTTATGACCGTCGTATTTAAATCATACATTTTTGTAAATAGAAGCTGCTATAATTAAATTATTCAACGGTTTTACACAAAAGCCGCTATATTTAATCTTTCGTATTTTCTGTAACCGGAAATTAATAGTTTGTAAAAATATTACATTGATATATTTTACAAGTCTACTTAAACGCATAGTTTATACTAACGTCATATATAGCTTAGGTACCCATTTAAAAAAATAAAATTTAAAAAAAAAAAAATAAAATTAAAATTTTATTAAAAACTTTAGTTAATTAAAAATTATTTTTAAAATTTAAGTTTAACAATGCACTTAAATGCTAATAACGGATATTTCTAAGGTTTTACTCCCAAACTGAAATATTATCGATTCATTTAAGACAATTATTCAAATATTTTTAAAATTAAACTATCAATATACCAGTAACACTAATATTTTAGTTTAATCAGACATTCAAGTGGCCTACTCTTTGATCTCAATATTAGCACTCTTCTTAAAACATGGCGGACGGCATCCGAACAGCACCACTCATACGAATGTACAGAGTTGTTTTTGTGTAACCACGCTGTGTATACATAAACCCATCCCTTGACACAACCTACACCCAAACTCGGCATCTCTCTTCTCCTCCCCACCTTCTCAACACTAAAACAAACTACCCCCCTTTTTCCACCCAGTGACCATCTTTCTGCATTTCATTTATACATAAATACGACTTCCCTCCTTTCCAACGTTCAGTTACATACGTTCTAACAGACACTGTAGTTACAGCCATGTAAAATATTAGCAAATATCACATCCATAGTTGACAACCATACTGGATTAGGCAAGTCAGTTTTGTACAATAACATTTTATATTCAGTCTCTGCTTTATTTTTCTCAATTAAGGTTACGTTCATGTACAGTACTTAAAATATTTTTCACACATAATTATTGAATAGTTATATTTATTTCCAAGGCCTAAACAAAAAAATACACGTTAAAAAGTTTAACTTTATACACCTATTTCTACAAATCAAATCATTAGTATTGTTGCATGCTGTGTTTCCGAGGGCGGGCTGGATGGGGCCTGTGTCGAAACACCTTGAGGGCTGGCCCATGACTCAAAGCCCGAGGGTCTCACAGTGGGAATCCCGCCGAAACTACGTCATAGATACCTGTCCCAACTGCGTTTCTGCCCTGCGAAGCGGCGTACGTGACTCAAACCTCATCCGAAACATGATGATATATCTAATTTTAGACCCCTGTAATGCGGTAATTCCCCTGCTGTTTAGCCTGGTATATAAGGGCTGGATCGACAAATTGGAGAGAGTCCGCCATTGGTCGTGCTAGAGGAAGGTGCTATGGGTGTGGAGATAGACTGGTGAAGACATCTTGGTGACGTCAGTGTCTACTGTGAGGCGGCAGGCGGCTATCTTCGGAGCAGTGTTGGACGAACCAAGAGGACTGCTGCGGCGGGCTGACGGGCGAAGAAGGAGGTACGCGACGGGAGTCGAACCGAAGACCTCAAGAGTGAAGACAGCGGTGAACTCGGGGTGCTGCGCAGCACACGACGATTCATCACCACGGCGGACTATTAAGGTTGTACACTGTCACTACTTGAAATACTGTTGATTGGATCCATGACTGAATTTTATTGTGATTTGTACTGTTTAGTTAATTGATGGTAGACATTTTTTGTGCTTTGATTGTCAAAGTTAATTAACGTGTCTGTGACACAGTAGTAATTGTGTGCATAACTAATTGTGTTGTGAGAGTTCTAGTTGATTACTGTTTTGTGTATTTCGTAGCTTTGTGAGCTATTAAATCCAGTACTTAATTTAACTCTTTTATTTCTAATTATAATACCTCTATCCCAAAAGAACTCATGGGAATTGCCCACAAATAATGTTTATGTCTCAAACTTGTAACACTGGTGTCATAAGTGGGATAAAGGCATAAAGTAAATTCAATAATTAATCCTGCAAACTTAATCATTGCACATAATTACTATTTAATTAAATTGAGCCACTTTATAAATTTGGTTTAAATTTCAATTGTAAATGTGAATGTTTACTAGAAGTATGTCTGCGGAAATGGAAGCACTAAAGGCCCTCATTGAGGGAATGAGTGGCCAATTAAGTGGCCAAATAAATTCAGTAAATGCAAATATATATAAGACAATAGAGAATGTTAGTAGCCTTGTTAACAGTGTAAATGAAAATGTAAATGTGCAAATTGAAAATGTAGATAAGAAAATAGATAGTGTAAATGAAAATGTTGATAAGAAAATAGATAGTGTTAGTAATCTTGTAGACAGTGTAAGTGAAAAGGTAGACAAAGTGAACGAAGTGGTGGACAGAAAAATAGACGATGTTAAAGAAATGGTGTACCAGGAAATATAGGCTGTAAACGAGAAGGTAGGCAGCGTAAAGGAAGAGATGGACTACGTGAAAAATAGCAGGCAGCAACAAATGGATGAGCTGAGGAAGGAGTATCAAGAACTTCTCCATGGTAGAGGGTGGCCGTCTTGTTACCGGAGAAGACATGGTCATTGTTGAATCAATACCTCAAGGTGGCGAAGAGAAGACCACGAAGTTTGAACCAGGCTGTAGTGTGATTCCCTACCAGGCAGAAAATGGGCTGCGACATGTTTCTGTATCTAGTATGCCTGCATCGAACATTGGAAAAGGAATTTCTGTTAAGCTTGCTCCTTACGAAGGTCAAACTCCATGGCGAGAATACCAAAACCAGTTCGAGATTGTGGCAACCATAAATGGTTGGTCTGACCAGCAACGAGCCTACTACCTTGCAGCTGTGCTGAGGGGACCTGCCCTCAGTATACTCCAGTCGCTTCCAGAACAACAACGTCTGGAATACTCGAAATTAGTTACTGCCCTGGAGCTGCGTTTCGGAGACAAGTACTTACGACATGCCCACTATGCCCAACTAAGAAGCCGCACCCAGAGACCAGGAGAGCCACTGCAAGAATTGTGGCAGGACATTGTGCAACTCGCCCATTTGTCACTCGTGGGATGTCCAGAACAGGCACGGGATATCATAGCTGTCGGCTTCTTCGTCGATGCCATCGCCGATGTAGAGGTGCGCCAAGCAGTTCGCCTGGCAGCTCCAAGAACTATGCAGGATGCCCTGGCCAGAGCACTGGAGGTCGAATCTGCAAGAGGGCCATCAACTCGGCGTGCTGTGCGGGCAGTCGCACTGTCAGTCGACGAGAGAGACAACAACCTAGAGAACATCCTGAAGAGAATGGAAACCACAATAAATGCAATGAAGAACAAATTCACTCCGATTGCACCCCGCCCTCGACAACAGGGGCGACCAAGCTATTGGGAATGTGGAGAACTCGGACACCTCAGAGCCCAGTATTCACGATGGTTACAGAAGAACAGAAGCCAAGAGCAGGATGAGGCTGCCCGATCCGGCCAGCCCTCGGGAAACATGTAAGCACCAGTCTTAAGAGGCGAATGTCGGTGGCTGCAGGAGTTAAGGCGCCAGTATTTCTTCGAGTACGCTCAGTGAAACAAGATTTTAATGCATTCTTAGTGGAGGGCAATCTGGATAATGTTTCTTACCATATGGTTGTAGACACTGGAGCAACCATTACTGTTGTCAGACAGGACATCTTGGGGCCTTATCCCCAACAGTCACGGGGCCACAATTGCAGACAAAGCTTTCTGACGACAGTGACAGGCGAGACCACACCAGTGAAGGGGAAGAAAAAGGTACAGTTGAAGTTGGGTGACCTCTGCATTGAGCACGAAGTGTACATAGCCGACATCGAAGATGAATGTTTATTGGGCCTGGATGTGTTGCGCAAGTTAGAGTGCTGTATAGATACTCGGTCGGGAGTACGAAGGACTCGTAACCGAGAACTGGTAATGATGCCACGAAGCGAAATATCCTCGCCAACCCGCTGCCAAGTGGTCTGTTGCGAGACAACTGTTTTGTCGGCGTCCAGTGAGATTGTCATTCCCGCACGGCGTCGAGGCAATTTTGTGCGGCGTGTAGCTTTGTTCGAACATATGAGAAGAGGAAGCAGCTTACCTGATGAGGTGGTGATAGCAAGAACATTGGTTTCGCCGAGTTCTGGAAATTTACCTGTTCGAATGGTCAACTTGTCGAACAGGGCAATCCAGCTTGAGGTGGGGGCCATAATAGGTGTGTGCAAACAAGTCTCCCAAATAACTACAACCGACAAAGAAGCCATCAAGTCAGGCGACCTTAATGGGTCTATGCCAGAACCACTCAAGGAACTACTGACTAGAACTGGAGAAAACTTGAACTGGAGACAAGAAAATGCTGTGGCAGAACTTCTGAAGAAAAACAAGAGAACTTTCTCATGTGGGCCACTTGACCTTGGCAGAACATCTGCTGCACAACACCACATTGATACAGGAGAAGCTAGGCCAATCAAGCAACCCCCAAGGCGACTGCCCCTGGCTACACAAGAAACTGTGGATGGCATCTTGAAGGAAATGAAGGACTTGGATGTGATCGAGCCGTCGGTCAGCCCTTGGTCGTCATCCATAGTGCTAGTTAAGAAGAAAAATGTGTCCACAAGATTTTGTGTGGATTACCGCCGGCTGAATGATGTGACCAAAAAGGACTACTACCCCCTCCCCCGGATTGATGCGACACTGTACAGCTTGACAGGGTCACAGTGGTTCTCTACACTTGACATGAAGAGTGGCTACTGGCAATGTGAGGTGGCACAAGAGGACAGGGAGAAGACAGCCTTCTCTGTGCAAGGGAAAGGAACTTGGCAGTGTAAAGTCATGCCGTTTGGGCTATGCAATGCCCCTGCTACCGTCGAACGACTAGTGGAAAAGATCCTACCTCTAGATATTTGCCAAGTTTACTTAGATGACATCGTGGTCACTGGTAAAACATTTGAAGAACACCTTACCAGACTAGATTCCGTGTTCCAGAAAGTGGCTGCTGCAAATTTGAAGCTGGTTCCCAAGAAGTTCCACCTGTTCCAAAAGAAAGTTAGTTTCCTAGGGCATGTGATATCAGCCGATGGAATCCAGACTGACCCAGAAAAAACCAGGGCAATAAAAGACTGGCCACAACCAACAGACAGGACGCAGGTAAGAAGCTTTCTTGGACTCTATCGGCGGTTTGTACATGGATTTGCTACGATTGCTAAACCACTACATGAGCTTACTGAAGCCAAAAGAAAATTTCTGTGGACCCCTAAATGTGAAGCCTCTTTCAGAAGATTAAAAGAAGTTTTAATGTTCCCTCCAGTTTTGGGCTTCCCCGATAATGAAGGCGAGTTTATATTGGACACAGATGCGAGTGATGTTTGCATCGGTGCTGTGCTATCACAGGTTCAAGATGGAGTAGAGAAGCCTTTAGAATATTTCAGCATAGTGCTGCAGAAACCAGAGAGAAACTATTGTGTGACTCGTAGGGAGCTATTGACAATGGTGAAGTCCATATCACATTTCCACCACTACTTATATGGCAGACACTTCGCTTTGCGAACAGATCATGCTGCTTTACACTGGCTGCTGAACTTCAAGAATCCCGAAGGACAAATAGCTCGATGGATACAACACCTTCAAGAATACAACTTTGATATACAACACCGTGCTGGTCGCTCCCACAATAATGCAGATGCATTATCTCGCAGACCTTGTGACCCCAACTGTCGCCATTGTGAACGACAAGAGGAGAAAAGTGGAGGGGTCCGCTATGTCAGAACAACCAGGCTTCAGGCATCAACAGCCGATAAGAAGTTCTCCTGGACTGACGACAAGATAAGAGAAGAACAACAAAGTGACCCAGACTTGTGCCCAATACTGGATTAGAAAGAGCAGGACCACCGGCCAGAATGACAGGATCTATCTGAGAAGAGTGCTACAACTAAGGCATATTGGGCACAGTGGAATTCACTTGTTCTGAAGAATGGTGTCCTCTACCGGAACTGGGAGAGTGCAGATGGCAGACATGAACGCCTACAGTTGGTCCTCCCAGAGAACAAGGTCCCAGAGGTACTGAAGGATCTCCATAATTCAGTGTCAGGCGGTCATTTCGGCATTAATTAGTTACTTAACAAGGTTCGAGAAAGATTTTATTGGCTTCATTGCCGTGAAGATGTCGACAGATGGTGCCGAATGTGTGACGACTGTGCCGCAAAGAAAGGTCCGAAGGGTCAGAGGCCGAGGTCGTCTGCAGACGTACAATGTTGGTGCCCCATTCGGGAGAATGGCGGTTGAAATCTTGGGCCCCTTGCCAATAACCGAGAGAAACAATCGGTACTTGTTGGTGGTGCAGGACTACTTCACCAAATGGCCAGAGGTTCTTCCCATATCGAATCAAGAGGCCAGCACAGTGGCTGATGCACTGGTCGAACATGTGTTCACAAGGTTTGGTGTGCCATTGGAGTTTCACTCGGACCAAGGGCGGAATTTCGAAGCGAACCTGTTCCAAGAAGTGATGAAGATAATGGGTATAAAGAAGACCCGAACCACTCCGCTACATCCACAGTCTGATGGAATGGTTGAACGCCTAAATCGCACCCTTGAGCAGTACCTATCCATCTTTGTATCTGATAATCAAAATGATTGGGACTCCAAAGTACCACTGTTTCTGCTAGCATACCGTTCTGCTGTTCATGAAGCAACTAAGGTGACACCATCAAGGATGCTGTTTGGAAGAGAGCTCCGTTTCCCGAGCGACCTGATGTTCGGACGACCGGCAGAGGAAGACCAGATTGTGTACTCCAGTGTATGAAGCGAGTTACATCGCAAGTTGGTTCACACTTACAACTTTGCCCGGCGAAACCTTAGGATCAACACCGACAGGATTAAGACTCGCTACGATAGGAATGCACCAGATGAAACATTTCAAGACGGTCAACAAGTGTGGTTGTACAACCCTCAGAGAAAGAAGGGGTATTGTCCCAAGCTGCAGAAGAATTGGGAAGGCAGCATTCTAAGTGATGTCGTAACGAGAAATTGTGGAATCCTTACACGTAGTGTTGTATCTGGTTAAGAATGATTCTTGATTATATGTTGCAATTGGCGACTGTCTTGCGCAAGTATAACGACGCCAAGGCTAGAGTATAACTACCAGGACTTGTCAATTTTCTCTCTCAGAAAAGGGGAGTGGGGGTAAAAAAACTCGTGCAATGTGATTTGAACCTATGGGGGTGATCGTCAACATTTTCTCTGCTACACAAATAAACCAATGTCATTCTGAAATGTACATGTACGGAGTGAAGAAGATCAATGACATTGTGTTTCGGATTGTTCGTCGAGGCTCTCGGGCGAGAGGACCTAAAGTTGTACACATCGACAGATTAGCCCTCTACGATGGACCGGAGGCGGTTGTGTCTGTTCGGGACGAACAGACTTAAGGAGGGGGCAGTGTTGCATGCTGTGTTTCCGAGGGCGGGCTGGATGGGGCCTGTGTCGAAACACCTTGAGTGCTGGCCCATGACTCAAAGCCCGAGTGTCTCACAGTGGGAATCCCGCCGAAACTACGTCATAGATACCTGTCCCAACTGCGTTTCTGCCCTGCGAAGTGGCGTACGTGACTCAAACCTCATCCGAAACATGATGATGTATCTAATTTTAGACCCCTGTAATGCGGTAATTCCCCTGCTGTTTAGCCTGGTATATAAAGGCTGAATCGACAAATTGGAGAGAGTTCGGTATTGGTCGTGCTAGAGGAAGGTGCTATGGTTGTGGAGATAGACTGGTGAAGACATCTTGGTGACGTCAGTGTCTACTGTGAGGCGGCAGGCGGCTATCTTCGGAGCAGTGTTGGACGAACCAAGAGGACTGCTGCGGCGGGCTGACGGGCGAAGAAGGAGGTACGCGACGGGAGTCGAACCGAAGACCTCAAGAGTGAAGACAGCGGTGAACTCGGGGTGCTGCGCAGCACACGACGATTCATCACCACGGCGGACTATTAAGGTTGTACACTGTCACTACTTGAAATACTGTTGATTGGATCCATGACTGAATTTTATTGTGATTTGTACTGTTTAGTTAATTGATGGTAGACATTTTTTGTGCTTTAATTGTCAAAGTTAATTAACGTGTCTGTGACACAGTAGTAATTGTGTGCATAACTGAATGTGTTGTGAGAGTTCTAGTTGATTACTGTTTTGTGTATTTCGTAGCTTTGTGAGCTATTAAATCCAGTACTTAATTTAATTCTTTTATTTCTAATTATAAGACCTCTATCCCAAAAGAACTCATGGGAATTGCCCACAAATAATATTTATGTCTCAAACTTGTAACAATATTATTTTAAGGCAACTTTTACATTAGCGTACAGCATTGGCCCAAACAAGTCTCGACTTGTATCGCCGTTCGTGACGTTACTTGAGCAAGTTTCGTCTATCTCATGAGAGTGTTTATACCAGTGGTAAACCTTATCACACAGATTATGCTAAACTTCATCTTGAATATTTTATAGCTACTAGGTGCTAGCTTTTATAGTCATATTTGCGTATTTCTTAAACAAAAGAACAACATATAATTTGCCACATATTTTAATATTATTTGTAGACAAGCAACCAAGTCACCCCATGAACTATGTTATCCAACATTATGAATACGGTTACATGGTTAATAAATACCTGAATACACATTCATCTGGATGCTATCCACATATATTTAATCCCATTCTTAAGCCGCGTCTCAATTCACCCAAAGAGTGCTCTTTCGTGCTCTCGCTCTCGCAAATACGCCACAACTACGTCAAAGAGAGCACTCTCTGCCTGTCTCAATTGTTCACCGAGAGTACGAAAGAGCGAGAGCACGAAGCTGTATACTCGCTCTCGCTCTCTCGTGGTCTCTGGCGTACGCCATCTTGATTACAACTATAGTTTGAGGTTACTGAAGGAACGTGCGACATATGTTGCAAATATTTCAATATTTATACAAAAATATCTTTTCCAATGAGTAGTTACCAATGGTGAGAAATTCAGTTAACATTTTAGGCCGTAATATGCCATTAAATACACAAAATAAAAAAATTTGGCATCGCCTATAAACAGCTATTACCACTTGAAATACGGAGCCGGTAAGTTTAAAAGTTGTTATTTGAATCGTTCACAAATGTATTTCATATGTTTACAACTTGTACTAATACAATTTACGCACTTGTAACCTCTGCATCGTTGTTTACAAATACGAGAGAGCATCGTCCCAATTGTAGAGAGCGAGAGCACCAGAGAGCAACCAAGAGCTCTCTCTTGGTGTTATGCGAAAGAGTACTCTCTCAACAGAGTACTCTTTGAGTAGAGACACGGTCTTAACGATTCATCTATGTACTCTATCTCGATACTGTCCATCTGGATATATATTCATTTGGGTTCTGTCTAGATACTATCCATCCGGATACTATTAATATGGATACTATCGATCGTTTTGGGTAATATCCATTTAGATAATAAATTAACCATTTGAATAATTTTCATCTGGATACTCTCACTTGATAATATCTATCTAGATACATACTCATATGAATATTATCCATGTGGATACGTACTCATATGGATATGATCCATCTTGTTACTATCTATCTACATACTATTAATTTGGGTACTGTCCATCTATATAGTATTTATTTGGATACTATCAATCTGTATATTATTAATTTGGATACTATCCATCTGGAGACTTTCATTTTGATACTAGCAATCATTTTGGATACAATCTATTGGGATACTATCCATCTAGATGCTATCAAAATTGATTGTCCTCATCTGGATACGTTAGATCTGCGTACTGTCGACTTGGTTATGTGTTTTTATGGATACTATCCATAATAACCATTTCTGTACTACCCATTGCTATGCACATCCAACAATCTGAATTCCATCAACATTAATACTATGCAGCTGGATACTTCCACCTAGCTACTTCCTATTTGAACACACATCATACAATCAGTATAGTATCCATCTGGATTTACAGTCTTCATATATGTGGTTAAATTGCACAGATGTAACCCAGCACTTTCAGAAAAACACACAGCATTATTGAAATAGTATAAAATTATGATACTAGATACTAAATCTTCATGTATTTACTTCATATTAATATTTTTAATTTACATAGCCACTTTGAAAAAATAACAAGGATTTTTTGTTCAATATAACTTCGTGTTTTCATTTCTTCGATAGTAAAATATAGTTCATGCACGTAGGAATAATCGCCTTCATATTGTATAAATATCACAATTCTGAGTCATAGTTACTATTATGTTATAACCATTTTAAGCAAAATTTTATGAAAACATGTAAAAATATATTGTAAATCTGAAATTTGGCGTAAGTATTGTATCAAGTGTACCAAATAACATACTAAATATCCCACTTCCTCCTATGCCGGCTTCATTGTTTTTCTTGCAAAAAGGTCTTAAGCAATATGTTACATTCACATTTTAAACATAAATTTTTAAATAATCGTAACAATTGTAAATCTGAAAATTGGTACATAAGCACTTGTTGTTAGTGTACAGAACCACTTACTAAAAGTCCCAAGGCCTTAGCCGACTCCATTGATTTTTATTGCATAAAGATCATAAATAACATGTTATATTCACATTTTAAACATAAATTTTAATAACCTTATGTAATATTTTATCATACAACTACTACAGTGGCGTAAACATGTGGATTGAAGATAATTCGTAACTTGGACAAACAATATCTTCACGCCATGTATTTCAGATGACAAAACGGTTGAAGTTAAATCATATCTCATTGCACATCGCAAACATGTAAAGCTGCACGTCACATGTAACATTGACTCGCAGGTTTATCCTTTGCAGCAGTTATATTAAATCTGTATCATCCAGAGTGTCCTCATCAAGTTCAGGGTTCGGTACATTGTAACAACCTCTGCCCTGCAGTGGGCACTCATTATGGAGCAACTTAGACCAGCTGTACGGCAAGAGCAGCGTATGCCACAATCTACCTTACAAGCACAGGAAATAAGTTGTAACAAGTCGTTTGGTGCGGGAGGCATATCAGATGCAACTGGCATCAGTGATTTACCTGACACCATACATCTACAATCAATTGGACAAAGTGGGGTATCAAGCCATTCTTTAACCTGAGGAATAAAATCGAACCTCTTGTTAGAGCACTGTTATAAATTATGGTAAAGAATGTCCATCTAATTTCACTATAACTTACGTGTAGACATGTTCTGGCTGCTGGCTAGCTGCAGCCGTAAGACCTGCAAGTTCAAAGAAGGCAGTGACTGCCTACCTCGCAAGAGAACGAGCAAACATACACCACGGAGTTCATCCAAGCTCGTTGGATAAGGAACTGTTCACCAGCCGTGGTGATTTGGCCTTTGTCTGCTGAAGGATTGTTGAAAACTTCTGCGATGGTTTGAACATTGCATTCGTCAAGCAGCTTCCATGCTTTCTATTTTCCCTTGCCGAAAACATCTGAGGTTGTGTCACAACCTGTGACTGCATGACACTTCACACCTGTATTTCTCTGAATACTACCCGTCTTGTATATCTTTTATCCTGGATTAAGTACATTTATATTTAAACCTTCTTGTGCTCGAGCTAGAAGCATTATGAGAATATCCGTGTCAGTAGCCACAACTGTGACCTCCCGACCTGCAGTTGCTTCCTCTATTGCTGTTCGGACAATCAATGTATCAGCGTCAGCTACTGCCTGCTGTACCTTTAGTCCAGCACTCTGGAATGCCAGTGAGAGCGTGTTGATGAGCCTTGTCTTATTGTTCCCATTGGAGAGAAAGTTTGATTATAACACTGTTACAATGGGGTATAGGCAACGTCAGGACATTTCTTACGTACTGCACGTCATCGTTTTTGATCCTCTTTTTTTTGTAGACAGAATTTCGTTGCAGCCATCGAAAACAATAGCTGATGTTGGATAGTTCCGTTTTACATATTGAAGGTATGATTCGATTAGTGTTCCAAGTGCAAGGAAAAACAATGAAGCCGGCTTAGTAGGACTTGGGACGTTTTGTATGTTGTCCTGTACACTAAGCAGTGCTTGTGCACCAATTTTCAGAGTTATAATGTTTTTTACATGTTTAAGCATAAAATGCCTGGGCTATTGGCCTTACATCGACATTTAAAGGATGAAGTGTTTTGGACATACTCTATTGCAATGCAGGTGACTGTCTTAGAAAACAGAACATAGTAGAAATTCATAAATAAACAGGTTATGCTTTGGTTAACAGGATATATACACAACAAAAAATTCCATAAACGGAATCAAGTCAAATAAAAAAAGGACAACCAATTAAAATAAAATCAATATGCCACCAAGGAAGATAATAGAGGTTTGAGGTCTGCTTTGGCAAAAGGACAAACCAATAAACTATATGAACCACACGCAATACAATACAACGAAGAGAGACAGTAGTTTTCCAAGGCAAGAACACACAATAATATAGCCTGTTGCACGTTTGATATAGCTATCTCACGTAATTAAGCAATTTTCAAAGTACTTTAGTTTGGATGCCCACTTTATGGCTGGCCAAGTGACGTCGTTCTAAATTCAATGTGGCGGACCACCTAAGATGGCAGACTGGTTATTTTTTTATGCCTTCACATGATATGAGTATTAAATGAAAAGGTTTGCTGAGAAGAATACAAATGGAATAAATTAATGGTAAAAAAATTTAAATTTTTTATATAACTTGCAATGTTTTTATGTTATTTCTGATTAAATCTTGCAACTGAGTTTTAAAGTAGCTATCCACCGGATTGAGCTGAAATGTTGCATACATGCTTTTGGATGACAATACAGGTTAGCTAAGTGACGTCATTACAAATCAAATATGGCGGAACACCCAAGATGGCAGAATAGTTATTTTTAAGGTACTCCTATGATATGGGTATCAAATGAAAGGTTTTGCTAAGAAGAATACGAATAAAATGACGTTCGCGTTCAGTTCTTCTAGCAGATGGTGTACTACTGCCCGGCTTAATGGTGAGACGTAGAAGGGTCAGGTCGTAACTAATATCGACCGACACCCTGGGTAAATTAAGCGGCGGTGAAAATAAATCCAAAATCAAATCTGGAACTGTTTTTTGTTAGGCACAGGTAGGCTTCAAGCTGAAATAAGAGGCGTATACCTTCAAAATCCCAAGTCAAGGTGAGGCCGTGCCGAGGACTGAGTGGTATCAGGATAATCAAGCATGATGTGTACGTACCACCTCAGGGCACACTATGCTGTATATTAGCTCTTACCCTTATAAACGAAGCTCTGGGAGGATCACGGATATTTCTAGGGTACTCGAGGGAACAACATGAAAAAATAACTAAAAAATAAATAATTAATTGATGAGAAATAACATTTTTAAAAACAAGTTTTTATTTAAATACTCTATAATGAAGAAAATTAACTTTAAATTAAGTCAAACCCATCAATTTATTGCATTAAACAAATTATGTGATATAAAAGGTTGTCGCGAGATGTACTTGTGTAGATGAACAATACTACAGTATGTAAATTTATTTTGAAATAGGTAATTCTAAGGAAAAATAAATGTTTTATAATGTAGTGGAATAGCCCCAAAATATGCCATATATCATGGCGGAGTGAAAAAATGCTAAATAGATCTTGTGTCATTGTTTAAGGCTTTAACGATATTACGCAAAGAAAAATAAGCTGAACATAGTTTTAGTAAAACATATTCAATGTGAGCTTTCCAATACAAACAATCATTCACTTGTAGGGCAAGAATTTTTATTTTTATTTTTTGTAGTACAGTGCTTGAAATATTTGAAATAACTGTGAGCGTTCTAGCATCATCGTCAGCGAGAAATCGTCTCTTGTTCTATGGAGTGTCTGCGCCCACTTTCTGGTACTTCCTCGGGCTAGCGCAGTTTGCTTTGACGAAACGGCTTGTCGGCTAAATTTAACTGTGGGCTCACTCTCTTGGTTTGCGCTTTCAGCTGAGGTCACGTGTAGTTGAGAACAGTTTCCAAGCTGAGGTCACATGTAGTTGAGAACAGTTTCCTAGCTAATGTTACAAGTAGTTGAGAACAGTTACCCAGCTAGGATCACATGTAGTTGAAAATAGTTTCCTAGCTGAGGTCACATGTAGTTAAGAACAGTCTCCTAGCTAAGGTCACATGTAGTTGAGAACAGTTTCCTAGCTAAGGTCAAATGTAGTGGAGAACAGATTCCTAGCTGAAGTCACGTGTAGTTGAGAACAGTTTCCAAGCTGAGGTAACATGTAGTTGAGAAAAGTTTCCTAGCTGAAGTCACATTTAGTTGAGAACAGATTCCTAGCTGAAGTCACGTGTAGTTGAGAACAGTTTCCTACCTAAGGTCACATGTAGTTGAGAACAGTTTCCAAGCTGAGGTCACATGTAGTTGAGAACAGATTCCTAGCTGAGGTCACATGTAGTTGAAAACAGTTTCCTAGCTAAGGTCACATGTAGTTGAGAACAGTTTCCTAGCTAAGGTCACATACAGTTGAAAATAGTTTCCTAGCTAAGGTCACATATAGTTGAGAACATTTTCCTAGCTAAGGTCACATGTAGTTGAGAACATTTTCCTAGCTAAGGTCACATGTAGTTGAGAACAGTT